>LPNX010946302.1:186137-247742 GCA_001517045.1 Pseudotsuga menziesii
CTCGCTTTCCTTGCATTATGCATAGGTTTTTTCCTTGCACTTGGAACTAGTTCCACCTGCCTTATGACACTCATCTCCTCGCCTTTAGAGAATTCTTTCTACTCTCCTTCGAGCTCGTTAAAAACAGTAAGGAGGCCGTGAGTTGACTTTTTCGGACTCGTTAAAACTTCACAGGAAAGATTATGAGTTTCTTTAGGCCCAAGTCTGACTCCTCAAAATAGACTTGACTGCCGAGTAAACTTGTCCATTCAGGCTCGTTAAGAATATGTGAATGGGCATCCACATTGGTGGTAGGTTATCTCTTTCTCGGACCATGTGGAATAATACGAGAAAGGATCCCTCTCTTTTCTACTGAATTGAGAAGAGTATTCTCAGGCATAGGTTTATCACTTTTTCAGACCTGAGGGACTAAACTTACATAAAAGGAACCCCCGGTATGAGCTTAGTTTTCTCTTTTTCATGCTCTGGACCAAAACATGAAAAAGATTCTGAGTGTACTTTATGTCTTTGTCATGCTCGTTAAACCCTAAATAACAAAGCATCGAGTTTATTGTTGTAAGCCCCATTTCTCGTAATCAAATGGATCTTTCCGAGTGATCTTGCATTCCTTCACACTCATAAAACTCGGGCTATATGCTGCTTTTGAAGGAGCGTTGGGTAGGTGGTAATTTAACCTTTTTCAGACCTTCCTGACTAAGTACGAAAAAGTTGTGCCTTTTCTTCTTCGGAAGTTAAGAGAGTTCTTCTTTGGTTTGTTTTATACTTTTTCGGCCTCAAGAGACTAAATTGTATGAAAAAGGACCCCCCTGGAGTCTTCTTTGGAGTTTTCAGACTCTCTAAACTATGAAAACACCGTCGAGCATGTACTAGTTCAGGCTCGTAAAATCCACGAATCAATGCCTTATCAAGCATTCTTCTTTCTTTTCTTCGAGCTTGCCAAAAATGAAGATGGTCTCGAGTTTGCTTTCTTGGACTCATTAAACTCTACAAGAAAGAGGGGATACTATCAAGCATTATTTTCCCATCTCTTCAAGCTTGTTAAAAAATGAAGAGGGAACCGAGTTGGCTTTCCTGGACTCGTTAAAATTTAACAGGGAAGGTAAGGAAGAAGTTTTCTCTTGTTTTTAGTAATGGCAGCATGTCATCCTTGAACATAGCACTCTTTGTTTTCCGATATCCATGTTTCAGTGTCCACTTGTGTTCAGCTATCACTTTGAGTTTCTTACTCCTCCTCTTGTCCGTTATACTTGGGGAATCTGATCATGTCCCCTACATGACAGATAAGTCTAGTTGTCCTCTCTATAAGTTATACGCTACCTTGGGTCATCTATGTGTGTGCTCATTGTTCAAGGACTCTTCCCATTGTCTGATCTATAGCCCAATCCCATCATTGTTTCATTTGTTATTTGTCTACTTGTGTCTACCTTCTTTTTCCCAGTTCCTAGTCACTCTTGTGATCCAATGGAGGATCTATTGCCTTCCTTATCACAGTATGGTTCCGTTTCAGCACTTCCTGATGACGAAGACCTAGATTTTTGACGATGGTACCTCAGGATTCACTTTCATTATTGGTGAATTCATTTGCTTCAGTTGTCGATTATCATCTATTGATTGACAAACTGTTGAATCCTCTCCATGTTCGACTTCAGCTTCCTGTATTCACATGGCTTGGATTGTACTGGTTCTTTGGGATCCTTTATGAAGACCTTAGTTCCTCCCCTATGGACTAAGTTGTGCAAGATTATGTTCACTTCCTATACACAGCTTCCAGATCTTTGAAGACTCATTATTGTATATGGTGGCTTCGATCCACTTTTGTAATATACGTGGTTTTATACCCATATTATATGATGTACTCATTGATTGTTGAAGGGGCTAGTGTTCCAGTATATTCAACATAACATCCTCAGATGTAATTTTCTATATGCCATTACTATGTATTTGTTTCAGGTACTTTCTCTGCTCCATTGGATTTCTGAGTTCTCCAAAGCTATTGATTATAATGTATTTCGGCCATCGTTTCCCTCTGACCTCACACATTAGGGGGCATCTGTTATCCGCCTAAATGGCACCTCTCCGTCCGAGTACCGATATTCCTCATGTTGGCAAACAAAAGGACATCTATGGATTGAGGTTTGCCTAGGATACTATTGATGACCTACTTATGATACATTCTTCCTCTATCCAACTGGTTACTTTGCCATTTTGACATGTTAGGTTGTATTCACGACTCTCCTGTTATACAACTCGCGAGTCATTCACGAGTCCCAATTGATGCAAGTAGCGAATCGTTGTATTCGTGGGTTGCCCTTATGAAGAGTCGCGAATCATTCGCGGGTTGCTCTACTACATACCCGTGAATGTGTATCTTAACATTTAAACATAAAAACACGCACTAAGCTGAGATTAGTTAACTCATTTTACCTAATTTCCTTAACTACTACAACTTCCCCAACCTTCGAAAACTGCCTTATTTCTTCCATATAAATACAGGCCTTGGGGAGGGTGTTGGGATATAGAATTGGAGAGCAAAGTTATGCTGGTGGTTTGTATACAGAGTTTCTTTGGAGCAATGAACTCAGAATCCTTTGGTTGCAGAGGGGTCCTTGTCTCAGACGCTGGGTTGTAACCTTAACTCTTTCCAATATTGATAATAAAGAGATTACTTCTTCCATATGTGTCTCATATATCATGGTTTGATAACTGTTTATGTTTATGCATCTTATATATGATTTATCTAACCTGTTTATATATATATGAAGTATCTTGTATCTGGAAGATTGGATTTTGACAGGTGAAATAGGGACAATCCTGAAGACTTTGGAAGTGAAGCAGAGCGGAAGAGGACTAGCAAGGATCGACCTTCATTAATTGAGTAAGTTCTTCTAACCCTCTTATTTCCTCTTCTGCACTTTAGAAGTCAATTGTCTGCAAGTTATTGAGTATGTTGGTAACCCCAGACCTAAGGTTATTAGGTGTATATTATGTACTTTTGGAAGAGGAACAATATCCCAAGTATCGTTCGCCATTAAGGAACGATATTCATCCATAGCTGCATCCCAATCTAGATTTCCTGAAGCTTCTGCAAAAGTTTCTGGATCGTGATTCTTGGAAACTTGAGCCAAAAGAGAAGAGGCTCGTTGAAACTGAGAACGTGTTCGACGTTGATCTCTAGGATCACCGACAAGATCACCAGCTGCTTCACATGTTGAACGGACCCATCAAGGAAGTATTGGTGCTGGTGCAATTGGAGGAACATGAGCAGGTGGAGGTGGATTTTCATCCTCACTGTCATCATCAGAAACTGGATTTGGAAACCTTTCAAGGAAGTTAGAAAAAGAAGAAGAAGGCACAATCGCCGAATCAGGATCGCAGGCCAAAGATGGCACACCAACTAAGTCAAGCTCGCAGGCCAAGAGATTTTCATCAAATTTAACATCTCTTCTAATGATTATATCATGTGAATGGGGCTAAAGAAGTCTATAACCTTTTACATCTTCAAAATATCCAATAAATATGCACTTTTCACTTTTAGGCTGCAATGCTTTCCGTTTTTCATCCGGAATGTGAGCCCATGCTTCACAACCAAACACACGAAAGTGACTTACATTAGGTTTAATTTTACTCCATGCTTCTTTCGATGTTATACCTTGTAAAACTTTAGTGGGTGTGTGATGAATTATGTAATTTGCACAATTTATGGCCTCGGCCCAATATTGAAGACTTAGTCCCTTAGATTGGATCATACAATTAGTCATTTCTTTTAAAGTGTGGTTCTTCCGTTCAGCTACACCATTTTGTTGTGGTGTATATGGAACAGTGTACTATTGTTGGATTCCTTGTTCAGTGCAGAAAGTAGTGAACTTGTTGTTAACATATTCTCCTCCATTGTCAGATCTTAACTTAATAATTTGATGACCAGATTTTTTTTCAACAAGGGCCTTGTAGGCCAAGAACATGTTAAATACTTCGCTCTTAAGTTTTAGGAAGTAAACCCAAGTGCGCCTGGAGTAGTCATCAATGCAAGTTAAGAAATATTTGAAACCAGAAAATGATGCAGATGGAAGAGGACCACACAAGTCACTATGCACAAGCTTCAAAGGAGCCGAGGCGTGCCAAGAGGTACGTTTGTCAAAACTGTCCCGGTGATGTTTTCTGAGTACACAACCGAAACAAACGCCATCCTTGCAAGATACCATTGGAAGACCAATCATCATATTGTCTTTACATAGCTGTTGCAATGAGCGATAATTTAAGTGACCAAATCGCTCATGCCAAAGTTTGCTCAACTTATCACTATGAGCAACAAAAACTGAAGGAAAAGGTGATGACCCAATGTTGTTAAATTTGTACAACCTGGTAATATCATCAACAGTTCCAGTAGCAAGGACTTTTTGAGGATTTTTAAAACCCTTGATTACAACTTGGTGAGGTGTAAACGTCACCATTTTACCTTCACCTGAATGAGTAATTTGATAAACTGATAACAAATTGCAGGAAATTTTTGGAACACATAGTACATGACTGAAATGACCATTTTCTACTGGAACTGTTCCAGATCCTACAACACTTAGAGATCTATCATCACCAACAAATATTTGTTTGTGTTACATTCATGCATAGTAGAAAATATGGCTTGATCCGTAGCCATATGATAAGATGCTCCAGACTCAATGAGCCATTCAATTGAAGTAGAAGAAGAAGATCCCGTATAAGAGTAACCAAAAGCACAAAGTGCATGTCCATGAGAGTTAGATTCTGAAGATGATTCTAGGCTAATGTGGTGCTTCTGCATTGCTGCTTCCAAGGCTGTCATCTTCTTAAAACACTTAGATTCATCATGATTATCTTTCCCACAAAAATTGCAATGACGCTCAGTCTTCTTTCCTTTTTGCTTGGATCCATTGTCATTTTTTAAAGAAGGAGCTGACTGAGAGGGTTTGGGACCCTTGTTGTTTGGCTTATTATTGCGAAAATTATGTTTCTTGGGAGGCTTGGATTTTTCTTTCTATTGGGACAATAAGGCTTTCCCAGATGTATCTGCATTGTTAATTATTTCAAGATGAATGAGCTTATCTTGCTTTCTAATTAAGGAATCAGAAAAGGATTCAAGACTAGGCTCTAGATAGCTAGCTACAGTCAAGGATTCTTTCATGGAGTAGAATGTAGATACAAAAATAGAATATGCAGGTCCAAGTTTGGAAAGAATATGATAAATACATTGTTTGTCTTCTTTCTTAATCTTGCATTCTGCACATAAGAGTCTAAGAGTTTTATACTTGGATAAATAGTCTTGAATGCAAGAAAAATCATTTAGATTCAAGGAAAGCAACTCATTCTCAAGTTGATGACCTCAAATTTCACTGTGTTTACCAAAAAAAGATTCCAACTTTTCCCAAGCTAAATCAGGTTCATCAATTCCAGATATGTGGAATCGCAAATCAGTAGAGATTGACATCCTAATCAATCCACGATCTTCATCACATCTATTTTCCCATTTATTTTTCTTATCACCATCAGTGGGTTCTGTTTCTTTCCCTGAGGTTATCTGGAAAAGTCCCCTACTTCGCATAACATCCTCCATACGATATTTCCATGAGAAATAGTTAGAACTTGTAAGTATAATATCACAAGGGATGGCCATACTGTAAAATAATGGCTAAAAGAATAGAAACTAACTGTCTGGATGCAAAGAGCTCAAAAAATATGTGGTTTTAATAAAAAACAGCACTAAACGGCACTAAATGTTGAAGATGTCCCCAATAGTGACGTGGTAGATATTAACTTGACCAACTAAAAAAAGAACCCCCCTCTTCCCAAGATCAACCTTTGACAATCACTTTACAATAAAGTTGCTTTGAAGTGAATCACTTTTGTAGAATAAGTGAGGTTCACTTTTACAATAATGTTACTTTTAAATAGTGCGGCAATAAATTAAAGGACTTAAATGACTCACTTTTTATTTTATTTTATTTATGTGAGATGCACTTTTACAATAAAGTAACTTGAAAATAGAAATTGCATGCACTAAAAAGTAGCTTAATAAAACTTGAAATCAATACCTATTAAGGAATAAAGCAACTTTGCACCTAGTGAGCTAAGTTTAAAAGGTACGTAAAAGAATGGAAAGAGGAAGGGGGCTTCTTCTTTTTTTTTACTCTTCTCTCTCGTTCTCCGTGCTTGCCTTTTTCCCTGCAAATCACAAAAAAAAATGAAAAACAAAAAATTCCACACAAAGGGGTTAGATCTTGGTTAGCTTACCCGAAAAATTTATGTTTTCAAGTTTTCTCGTTGTTTCTGATTTTTCGTGATCGTACAAGGTGCACGACAAAGAGCATACGTAGCCGAGAAGACAAGAAAAAAAACTTTCCCTTTCTGTTTCTGATTCGCCGCGATCGCACAAGGTGTGCGACAAAGAGCATACGCAGCCAGGGAAGGCAACAGTCTGAGATTAAAACAGTAAATATCTAGTAATAAAACTGATAAAATATGAGAGATTTAAAACTAAATAAAACAAATCCGTCACTATAACATTATACCTTCATATTTGTCAAAATGGGTGTTTCTGGAACAAATGGAAATGGTTTTCGGTGAAACGAAAACTATTTCCCAATAGAAACGGCACTCCATATGCAATGGAATAGCTCCCATAGGCCACAAATGCACAAAAAATCCGAAACCAGAAACCCTTTCAAATTTTTGGCAACACCGGTTCCAGATCTTGATCAAAACTGAAAGCGGCTCTTCATAAATGCTCTGATACCATGTTCGAGTACACGGGGTACTCCCAAAAGACTGAACACCTTGAGCAACTACTTCACACAAATAGATCATAGATCAACACACCGATGTTTGTCACATGGTTAAAACCCTCAAGAGGGAAACAGTCCATGGCCCCAGCCAAATAGCTACTTGGAGCAATTTATTATGCAAAAGAAAGAAAGTTACATGAGCTTCTCATAATTGATCAACTAGCCAAGGACCCTCTATGCTCTTTAAATAGAGTTCATAGACCAATCGGGTGTTAAGCCATGGATCAATGGTAGGTATGATCTAAGAGAAGTTGAACCGTCGGATCACTCTATGTATAGAACATATCGTGACCGTCGGATTAAAATATTTACAAATGCATACTAATGCATACTAAAGAAACACACTTTACCTAACAGATATATTACACAAGTTGATCTTAACTTACTCCTAAGTGTCTAAATATCCTAACAATTTTGGGGGTTAGGGTTTTCATGGTTTGTGGCTTTAGTTGATTTTCCCCTATGCCATCCTATATAGGATTACTCTACGGGGAAACTACAAGATCCATGATAACAAGCTTCATACTATTCAAAGAAAACAAAGCATCCAAGAAGACTTGTTTTGTACAACACTCTCAAATAAGAATGGGGAGAAGAGGAAGGTGTCATGTATAGAAACAAAAGAATTTTTCACACAAAATACATCCAAGCAAAGAAAAAACCTTTAGTATGTGCAGAAGAATCAACTTAACTCTAGTACAGTTCAAGCAATAAGTAATTGTTGCCCCCCTTTCTAACCAAGAAAAGGTTAGTAAAGATCCTTGAATTCAACAAGGCATATATTAGGAATTCAAGGAGTAAGTTAGTAAATATTGCAGATAGAAAGCATTTGAAGTTGGTTAATTTTATTGATGTGATATGCATGTGTTCATTTATATATGAATTGTATACTAGAATTGTTAAACATAAATAAAATAATGCTTGTGGAACACACACGAAGTTTGTGCAGAAACAAAATTTAGATTTGTATTATATTCTATTGTTATTACAAAATGGAGCTTTAAAGCTCATATTGAAGCATGCCATAGATGGTGTACAAAACAAAACCAAAGTTCTAGTGATTGCATACAACTAAGATGGACAAAATTGAAGCAAAATATCACAACCAATTGCTTGATGCACATAATTGAAGGCAATACAAGCCGAAGAATGAAATTGAGACAAAGATGAGTCAAAGACACAGTTTGAGATGTACTTTTGTATCATGATTAATAGGAAGTTGCAAAAGACATAGTTCTAGATCCACTGTAGTTCGATCGATGAACTTTGATGGCTACAATAGAGGAAAAAGCTCTAGTGTCAAATATGACATATTGACAGTAGGTTGTTTGGGACGAATCTAGTATAGAAGGTCAAGAGTCTATTTCTATTGTTGTTCCAGGAGGTAGACTTATTTAATCAATTTGGACAATACCTAAGAAGTGTGTTGATTGAGTTGACACTGATGGTACCATTGTATGAACTCCATCTCCTTAAATTGAGACTTCCAAACCCTCAAGTCCACTCTCAGCCTTCCAAACTATGCCTGATAAGACTGAATTACTAAGAAGATTCTGTCCATTGGATTACTAGAACCCTGAAGGCAAGAAGACATGATGGAGACATAAGAAGAAAACCCCAACAAACTTGATGGAAAATGAACCAGGGTGATGGAATTGTCAATGCACATCCAACTTATAAAGCCTATAAGAAGATCTCTTACACGTCTAAAAATTAATTGAAGGGACGTTGAAGTTAATGGATTTGTGTGTTGAGCAATCCAAAGATGATTATAAAGACATCAAAATTTATTGCATTGATTGATATTTTTTGGGAAAAAGGACAAAAAGTGGAAATCTAGTCCATGGGATCGATTTGGAAGGAATGATGTCACTTAAAATCTCTAGTATGAAAGTAACATGTTGACATTTTCACATGAGTTACCAGTCATATCGCCTCATTTTACAAGCACATTGATGGATGAAATATGTGCGCTTTATTTTCCAAGCATGTTGACGGAAGAAAATATATGCGACCGTAGGTTGACTTATTGACATCCATCAAATTTTATATGTGTGAAATCCAAGATAAGATCATATGCAGACCACATTAGTTGAGACGTGGCTAACATTAGAAATTGAAACAAGTGTGAAAAGGCAGAATGACACATTTCAACGTATCTGACACATAAAGGGATTATGGAATACCATAAGCAATACAAAGAGGAATTAATGAGCATGAATCCATGGGGATTCAATGACTGAAAGAATCCCTTTTCCATTGATGTCAAAGGGGGAGAATAAAATATAAGGAAATAAAATGAGAAAATGGACAATTGAAATTGAAATATGGATATGTGTAAAAATATCAAAAGAAAAGAATCAAAGGCATAATTGTAGGGGGAGCCTTTTGTGCACAAAGGAAGAGCTCATTTTCAGTAGTAGCTCATGATAAGTTGGTATTGACACCAATTCCAAAGGGGGAGATTCTTGAACCTTTGTCTTGTCATTGATGTCAAAGGACAAAATCAACAAGGCTCATTGTGTGTCTAAGGTATATGATGTCATTAATATCAAAGGTGAATGAAGTAAATGAAGCCTTCCTCATACAAATCCAGTTTTAAGAAATACATATAGAAAAATGTGGAATTATCGAGAGTGCAAAGATCCCACTATAACATGGGACATATGTGCGCATATAATAACCTTGAAAAAGAAGTTAGAAGCATAATATGAAAGTCAAGGATGTGCGAAAATACCACTAAGATACTGGACTTATGTAAGAATTTAGAAAAAGAATATGAAAATCGAGTATGTACGCAAACAACACCAAGATACATGGAATTCTGTGTGAAAACCCCACAAATAAAATGACATATGTGCACTAAACCCCACAATGTTGAATTATGAAAAGTTGCACGCCGACACAAAATATAAGTTGATCAAGAAGCAAACAAATTGGAGCATTATTCAAGTAAAAGGAATTTCAACTTTCAAACACATCTCTTGAATCAAAAAGAATATAAATAAGAAAGAGATGGATGGGTTGAAGTAAGCTTGTAGTGTGTGTGTTGAAGATAATTTGTTTGGTCAAGATTAATAATTCTTTGGGTATTAATGGCTCGTTGATCACATAAGAAGCATATACAACATAGCCGAATTGTGTAGATCAACAGAGGATGAAAAGCAAGAGGAGCACAAAGTAGAAGGATACCCGGTATTAGGATGTGCGAAGATAACACACAATGACTTACTTAGAGTGCAAGATCGCAGATGTGATAAAGTGTGTGCAGAAGCACAAATATATGAAGTTTGTAGCACAAAAAAACACAGAAATGCAGATTGCAGAAGTAACTCAGTGTTTGTAGATATTTGAAGATTGTGAGATATAAAGAAATTGAATAAATCACAGATATTGTCACACATTGCAGATAAGGAAACTAATTATTGTGACGTAGATAACCAAAGGAAAGACACGGACCAGAAGAGCTACATCAATTTTCGATCATTGAGTTGCAGATCACGGATAAGGTAAATTGCATATTTTAGTTATTTGATACACAACTATTTTATATTAGGTAGGTAGGAAGGGGCAAAGAAAAGGGAGTTGGAGCTTCCTTCCAATTGGTGCTGGTAAAATTTATCAGGGAAGAAGTAAGGTGCAAGGAAGAGGGAGTTCAAGATTCCTTCTATTAGTAACTGGTAAATCAATCACAAAGTTGGTGCTTCCATCTAGTAGTAGCTGGTAAAATAATCAAGGAGTTGATTCTTCCTTATAGTCAAAGTTGGTAAATACAATTTATAGCTAGTTCTTCCATTTAATCACAACTGATGAAACAATTGAGATTGCAGTCTGTAACACGTTGGTACCTAATTAATACAAGTTGAAGCTTGTGTAATGAGACAAACATCTATTCAGGTTGGTGCCTAAAGTTCATGAGTTTGTGCTTTCATAGCTCGAAGTCTTTACAGGTCAGTGCATGTATTCAGTAGGTCATTTCTTGTGGATTAGGTTGGTGCTTGAGTGATTCAGTGCTCATAATTGGAGATTGTTCTATCCCACTAATGTTCACAACTGTGTTTATTACTATTTCAGCAAAATAGTTAAGTGATGAAAATTTGCTAAAGTGGAATCATTTCAAATATGTGATATATATTGATTCACCCCCACTCTCAGTATATAAGATAAATCTAACAACCAATGCATAAGCTACAAGTCCTAGTCTATCCAAAATTTCAAATGGCCCACAAAATTGGACTGCAAGTTTTGGACAGACTCCCAATTTTAGGGATATCTTCTTTGGACTAGATTTCAAATACACATGATCCCCCACTTTAAATTCTTTTATTGTTGTTCATTTTTTTTCATAACCCTTATGTCTATCCTGTGCCACTTTCAAATTCTGCATGATTTTTAGCATCTGCGCTTTCATTTCTCTAAGTAATTATGGCCCAATTATTACTTTATTAATTGGATTGTCCCAATTGACTGGAGTATTGCATTTTCTACTATGAAAAGCTTCAAATGGGATCATCTTCAGAGATGCATGATATCCACTATTATATGAAAACTCTACCAAATACAAGTTGTCTTCCCATTTTGATGGTTGATACATCACATACATTCTTAGCATATCTTCACTAACTTGATTGACACTCTCAGTATGTCTATTTGTTTGTGGATGATAAGTTGTGCTTAAATTCATATTTGTTCCAAATCTCTTGAATAATCCCTTCCAAAAGTTCGAAATAAAAATTAGATCTCTATCTGAAACTATTGCCTTAAGTATACCATGTAACCCGTAAATCTCTTTCATATAAATATCTACTATATTAGCTACCTTTTGTTGCTGCAATTGCTTCCCCATTTTTTTTTAACATTTTAGGGCCCCTCCTTACATTTTTTATTGTTACACTTGTCACCCAACTCAGATAATCCCTACCTGCATACCTAGTCTTTCCTAGAAGCTTGAGCAGAAGGATTTTTCTAAGCCTGAAGTGTCATTTCTGTTAAAAAAATCCTTAGGAGCGGCCTTGGAAACATGACTTACATAAAAGGTCCGCTTTCGATTTCATATCAATGAATGAGAATCACACTGCAAAGGTCAATGGTAAATAAATAACAGAAGAGGAAAAATGGAAGCGGAAGGATCAAAGTTTAACTTCAAAAAAGTTGGAAAATATGCTTTCTAATTTCCGCGTTCCAGAAGGGCGGAAGCGAAAAGTTAACATTTAAACTTGGAAAATTGGCGATCCCGCTTTTTGCATTCAGAAAGGGCGAAAGTGGAAAAGCGGAGGTAGAAATTTGGAAGCGAAAAGTTAACGTTTAACCTTGGAAAATGGGTGAACCTTCTTTCTGCTTTTCGGAAGGGCGGAAGCGGAAAGGCGGAGGCAGAAAAGAGGAAGCGCAAAGTTTAAATTTTAAACTTCGAAACAAGTTGATATCCCAATTTCCACTCTCCGAAAGGGCGGAAGCAAGAAGGATCTATCGAGGCCATGTGATCTAACGGGTCAAATCAAACCTGATCCATCTTTTGAGATCATCCGATCCATCAAACCTCTATTTTTTTTTGTGAACCATTGAGGGACAGAGAAATATTCCTCTCGAAGCTTAAATTTAGCCAAAATCCTTATCATTAAACTTACAATTGAAAATAAGGTGATTAGTTGCAGTATCATTAGAAAATTATTGTTGTTTCCAGATCAGATATATATCTCATTTTTTTTATATATATCACAGGTATTATTGTTCACCAAGTTCGGATGGGCGATTGCAAAATCAGTAAAGGTTGCATCTTTGGATGGATGAGCTTCATGGCAAATCAAGATCTACGGTCCTGAAGAGTTTCGTTGTTTTAACACATGAATAAAATAACTTTACAGCTTGGCAGAACATGGTAGGACCTGCATTTTTCAATGGTCAAGATCAATCACGGTTAGAGATCTACGGTAGGTGTGCATTTTGCAGCCAGAACGTGCAAGAAATTTAAAATATTTTGGGGCTGCAAAATCCTGTAGATCCCACACTTTTGAACGACGGGGATCTAGGTTACTTTTTATCTATGGCCCACACTAATTTCACAATGGGAACAAGCAAGAATTTTATCACGTTGGAAGCTTGCGAAATCGGCTAAAGGATGCATCATTGAACGGTCAAGATCAAACGGGGTTGGAGATCTATGATAGGTGTGCATTTCACCGTCAGAAGATGAACGAAAGATAAAATATTTAGGGGCTGCGAAATCCTGTAGACCCCACACTTTTGAATGACGGGGATCTAGGCGAATTTTGTTCTATGGCCCACATTAATTTCGCAATGGGAACAAGCAATAAGTTAATCAAGATGGGGGAATGAGAAATTTGGTAGGCCTGACAGGATTAGACGGAAGAGATCTTGGTGGATTTGTGATCTATGGTCAAAATTGATTTCGCAATGGAAAGGAGTAGTAAGTTTATCAAGTTGGAGTATTACAAAATTGGCTAAAGGATGCATCGTTGAACGGTTAAGATTTCTCGCAAATCAAGATCTATGGCTGAGGTTTATTTCGCTGATTGAAGATGCAAGAATGAATGAAACTGTTGCAGGACATTGGAGGTGTTCTATGAACCATCGTTCACGATCAAGCGAGCCTAAGTTCCAAGTGTCTGGTTTTATATTTTTTTCCATCACGTGCAATCTACCGTACTTCCCTGATTTGTTTGTGACCATGGAAAATCTGCCATATCGTATTTTCTTAGGATTTTATGTGTGCGGGATTGATTCCCGATTTTTGTATCTAAATTTGGCTTTGTTTCAAGGTTAATATCGCGATCCCATGACACTATAAATATAATCTCTACGGAGGAACAAAGACTTTTGGTTGGTGAAAAGAATGCTAAACTATTTTGTAAAAGAGAAAACTCTTTGTTTAGAAGAAGGATCATTTTGCTTGAACAAAGGCCTGCACAGAGATTTAATCGAAATGCATACTGTAGAACTATTTATTCTTTCTTATGTACATCATACAATGAGATTGTTATAACCTCTTGGAACTATTTTCTTGGTCATGAATGGTCTTCTATCTATATAAATGTCTGTGTAATGTCAGGGTAATAAATGGTTTAATTATATCAGAGCAATATTTGGTATTCTTTCTACTATGAATGTGATTATTGTGTTGGTACAACTATCTGTTAGACTTATATGAACATTTTTAGCATATTACTCTGAAATCTAAATTTGCTCCCTGCAGGGATAGAATAGATTAGTTTTAGATTTAGATTAGATCTGCATTTAGCTTAGGCATCTGGATTTCATTCTTTAATAAAAAAATTACATAAACGGTGGACTGGGCCATAACCAATAAAAATTTTAAACAAATTAATCTACAGTAGTCGAAAATGTGAACCAGACGAATTCCCCACACCAAACGGTGGATGATCTAATTGGGATTTATTACCAGGGAGAATCCCTACTGTCGGTACCTGGGATTTTTCCGGGAATCAATAGTTTTGGTGCTAGAAGGTGGGAAACTAGTGTATGGCTGGTAGAGGAAATCTGTTTTTCAGAGAATATTACACTAGAACAACATCTGAAAAGACTTTCCCTGAAGATTTCATTCCTAAATTTAAAGAAAAAGAAAATATAGGTTCTAGGGAAGAAGAATCAAAATGTTTGTTTGTTGTCCCATTTGAGGAAGTGGATCAGTTTAGGAGACATACAAGATCCTATGTCAAGAAGCTTGGGGGGTTGAAATTTATTCCTATGTTATCTAGACGGAAAGCTTCAGATAAAGTACCCTCATACACTAAGGATTCAATTCTTGTGGAAAATTTTGAAGAACTGGTAGATCTATCCATCCAAGAAATTGTTCAGCCTCTTGATCAATTAGATTCAAAATCTCCTATAGTTTCTGTATTCATTCAATATCCACCACAGTATCCACCTTGAATTATATCTCAAAATGTTAATCACCCACATGAAGAGTAAGAACACCACTCAACCTGGCTGCTCCATTGCATGATTTACCTAAGCACCCAAAAAGAGTCAAAATTTGATTCGGGAAAGGGTGTTTCTATTGACGATCACTTAAAAAAGTTTTTATATGGCTTTGAATCTTTTAAATGTTAACCATGAAGATGTTGTTTGTAGACTTTTTCCATATAATTTTGAACCTAAAGCATCTTCATGGTACTTTAGTTTGCAAGCTAATTCAATAGTAAATTGGGATGGTTTTGAAAAGGCATTCTTAGGGAAATTTGGCAACCAGAAAACTGTAGCCACTCTCATGAAAGAATTAGTGTCTATGAGGATGGAAAAGAAAGAAAAGGTCAAAGAATTTAATTAGAGATTCACCACTTCATTGAATAGTTTCAGTGCAACTACAAAACCAACTGATGAGTCTCTAATAGAATATTATACTACAACACTTGATTCACCAATAACAATGTTTGTAAAAAGGGTTGGTAAAGTTACATTGTAGAAAAATCAAGGCGGCAGAGGGGGGCGGAGTTTTTTTCACTCTGGACGGATCAATGGAGTTCAAGTTTGCTTGGGGGCTGGGCATCGACACCAACAATATGGCTGAAGCCTTGGCCCTTTGGCAAGGATTGAGGATAGCCATGGCATTGGGAATCATCAAGCTAATCGTCATTGGAGACTCCAAAGTTGTCATCCGTGCTCTTGCTGAAAATATTATGCCAACTCATATGGCTCTGAGACACATTATCCGTAAGCTCGTGGCTCAAGCCTCCCTCTTCAAAAAAATTGACTTCTTCCACGTGTTGCAGGAAAATAATGCCTTTGCTGATTAAGAGGCTAATAAAGGGGCCTCCCTAGGCCCTGGAGAGCTAATTGTAAATGAAAAGGGGTCTTTTTTCCCTCCCCCATAGGACCGGGGACTTATCTAGGGCCTCCTCCCATGCCCCCCCCCCTCCCTACCCCACTGTGTGCCGGCGGTTTGCCTTAACACCTGGCGCATGTCGATCACGTGGCCCCACATGGGCCTTCATAATAGAACCTCCCTGCCTGTCTTCTCACCTGCCATGAAGACGCTCTAACTCAAATCTTCATCCAGTGTAATGGCATTAGGACAGGGGAATACAAGTTTATCATCTCTTACTGTGGATGGGATATGTTGGTTTAATGGCGATTAAGGATCTGGGGTGCTCACATGAGATGAATTCCAGTGAGGTCAAGTCGAAGGAGGTTGCAGGGGTTGTTTTAATGGGAGAATTAACCGCTTGCACATATGAATGTCTGAAGAACCCTGGTAAGAAGGTCGTGTTGATTCGTTCGAGCATTTGTTGGATTCCCTGTGCACTGGGCTTTGAGGTGACTCTACTCTCCTCGTCGTGTATTGATATAAAGGATTGGAAAGCAGAGGGCCGAAGCAAGCTTGCTGCGTTGATAAGTCGGGAGCTCTGTCATCTGGTTGCTTGGAGATTGTTGCTACTCAGGATGGAAGCGGGTTCCTCTTCCATGGTTGCGTCAGTTCCAATTTTGGTGGACACAAAGATCAAAGAGGTGAAGCATGAGCTCAAAGCGTTGCAAACTCAGGTGAACGCAATTGACTACGAGGGCAGACGGCGTCTAGAACATGTCAACAAGGATCTGTTCTTCCTCCGTAAGAAAATCAAACGGAAGGTCAAGCAAACAGAAAAATCACTCACCAGGCAAATTGTTGAGCTAGAAATTAAGGTGGACAAGCTCACTCTCAAACTTGTCAAGCATGAAGGAAATGGTATGTCTTCGAGTTCGTATGGTTAAGTTTCGTTTGTTCGTTTGGAATCGCCAACCTGCTCGCTTTTGGTTATCCTCTTCCCTGCACAGTTTAGTTTCTATTTATCAATTTTTAGGTAGTTAGTTAACTATGAATCCCTGTTATAAACTCTGTTATGGCTTCAGCCTGTTTGATTGCCATTACCTCAAGGGCGTTTTTGATGGATTATGTCTTTGTCGCTTCCTCAAGGGCATTTTTGCTGGTTTGTCTTTGCCGCTTCCTCAAGGGCATCAATGGCTACTCTGATATCTCTGTAATTGGGTACTCTGTTACCGCTTCCTGGAGGTTTTTTGTAGTCTAGAACCTTCGGTGGTTACACCACCTTCTTTTATAATATAAACGCTTCTGTCTGAAAAAAAGTTACATTGCAGAAAACTATGAAGAAGCCAAGAAAGTATAGGCAGATCTGGATAGTATCCCAAAGCATACTCTAGAAAAGGATAAAGGAGCTAGTTATTATAGAAATTCATGCAACCCTTATTGCAAAAAAAGGAAGAGAGTGGACAACCCCAACCACCTGTTCATAATTCTATTGTTTTAAATTTTAATGAAGTAGGCATGGATCACTTCTATACTTTTCACCAAGAACATCATTCTGAAAAAAAGTTGTCCACAGTGGATTAATTCAATGACTCTGGTTATGAATCTATTATTAGATACCCGGTTGGCAGATCCTAAAGAAGAGCAAGCCCAAACTAATGATCCGGAACAAACAAACGTAGAAACCACTATGGTATTATGGGATTGTGCACCTACTTTGGGGCTTAGTGAAGATGAACCTACTAAGGAAATTCAAGTGTCATCAGTTAATGTGACAATTAGGAGTAGAGGGCCAGTAGTGGACGAAAGTTTAGTACTTCCTAAAATAAAGAGGATGAAAGAAAACATGAATAAAATTCTCAGTACTACTCAAACACCACCTAAACCTAATCCAATAAATATAAAAGATACAATCCCAGTAATTAACAATCCAATGAAGACAACAATTAATAAAAATGTGGAAACTTTTGCAAATAAAACAGAGACTACTAAAGAACAGGACATGGGGTGTGATATCATAGAAGACATTAAAAACAAAGGCAAATATCTCTCTATTTGAACTATGTAACCTGCCTCAACAAAGGAGGAAACTTCTGAAATCTTTCAATCCAGAGCCCAGCAATATCCCAAAACCCATTGAATTTGATGATGAAGTCAATGAAGCAAGAATTGGAAGAAAATCTAGATCTCAGAATTTACCTTTTCTGCTATCATTTGATATTTTTAATCATAATGTACATAATTGTTTGGTATATGATGGATCTTTATCACTTGTTATGCCACTTTCAATATGTAAAAGGATTAATGGCCAGCCCACACCATCTCCATCTCAGATAATTCAACTAGACAGATCTATTGTTAAAGTCATAGGGGAAATGAAAGATGTTCTGATTCGTTTGTCTGCATATCCTAGAGTTTTTTAGTTTATAGATATTATGGTGGTTGATATACCATAAGCTTATGGATTAATTTTAAGCAGAGACTGGTCAACGAAACTAAATGGTTGCTTTACAACCGACTAGTCTCACATGTGGTTTCCATACAACAATAGTCAAACCCAAATTAAAATGTTGATGGAACCACATACAAAGTATAATGTAACTTAGTTAGAATGGAAGAATGAACCTGTGAACTTCTCATCTTCAGTTTTGGGAAATTACTTTTTGGAGCTTGAACCAATAAATTATCAATCCAAACAATCACTCAGGAATCAGATAGGCAGTTTGATCTCCTTCAATTCTCACGGACTAATGATATTGATTGTAATATAGTAAACTTAGTGACTAACATAGGAGATGATACTAACCATGTATATTTAGAAGATAGATTTTGGGTTTTGTATTTTGATGGTTCTAAAACACGGGAGGGATCAGGGGCAGGTTGCATCCTAGTTGATCCAGATAATAATAAACACTTTCTCTCTTATAGACTAGAGTTTGAATGCACAAATAACACTGCTGAGTATGAAGCTCTAGTCCAGGGCTTGCAGAAATCTATTGAACTTATTGTTATAAACTTGAAAGTTTTTGGTGATTCTGAGATAGTTGTCAAACAAGTAAGAAACACCATTCATTTTTTATCTCCACATATTAAAGGATACCAGTCTGAGGTATGGAATTTGATTATGCATTTCAATGCTTTCAATATAAATGCAGTACCTAGATTGCAAAACGTTGCAACTGATTTATTAGCTATGTATGCATCTAGATTAGTACCAAATAATAACAAGTGTTCTATTGAATTGATTTCCAGGCCATCAGTACCTAACAATGTTACAAATCTGATAGTATTCGATGACAATGAGGAGATTATCAATTTTTTGACGAATGAAGAATCTTTTAAAGAATCAATAATTAATGAAGAAGAACATTTGTCAGAGTTACAAAAGAAAGATGCAGCTAAGGGAAATTTTATGCCTAAAGTGGTAAGAACCCTTGAAGGGATGTTTGATTTGCAAAGTAAATTTTAGAAACCAACCAATGTGAAGACGAACAGTTCATCAATGCAACATGAACTGGTCAATCTGGGATCAGAAGTTGAGCTCAAATATGTCAATTTGGGAAAATGTTGCTCGCCTGGAGAAATATTTAAGTTCATCGAGTTGTTTCAAAAATATAAATACATCCTCACCTGGATGTATGAATATCTGAATACTTATGACACTCGCATCATCCAGCATGTGATTCCCATAAAATAGGGGCAAAACCTTTTCAATAACAACTTAGAAAGATGCACCCAAAGTTAGAACCTCTGATCCAAAATGAAGTAAAGAAGTTACTGGACACAAAGATCATCTTCAAGGTTTGACATTTCGAATGGATGGCCAATCTAGTCTCGGTGAGAAAAAATTAAGGAGAGATAAGGTTGTGTGTTGACTTCAAGAACTTAAACAGAGCATCAGCTAAAGATAGATATCTGGTTCCACCAATGGAACAGATTTTACAAATGGTTTCAGGATCAGAAATTTTCTCCCTATTGGATGGATTTTTAGGTTATAATCAAGTATTAGTGGTCGAACAAGAACAATTAAAGACAACATTTCGTACATTGTGGGGAACATTCGCTTATAGAAGAAATTCTTTTGGCCTCATGAACGTTGGAGCCACATTTCATAGGGCCATGGACATTGCATTCAAAGGTTTAAGTGGCCACTATGTAGTATTGTACTTAGATGATGTAACAGTTTTCTCCAAGAGAAGAGAAGAGTGTGTTTTTCACTTGAAACTGATTTTTTACTGCTGTAGAAAATATGGTATATCTTTGAACCCAAAGAAGAGAATCTTTGCAGTTATTGAAGGAAAATTGTTGGGACACGTCATATCAAAGAAGGGAATCTCAATAGATCCAAAGAGAGTTGAGGCTATAACTCAGATTCCCATGCCCCATAATAGGAAATTTATGCAATCAATTATGGGCACAATAAATTTTGTTCAGAGGTTTGTCCCTGATTTTGCTCAAATTGTGAAACCTCTACAGCAAATGCTGAAGCAAAGTGTACAGTTCAAGTGGAATAACATTGAGAAAGATGCCTTTAAATATATCAAAACAACCCCTATGAAATAACCAAAACTCATGAGGTATGGATTACTATCTTGGGGTTTCATCCATTCTCACATTAATATCTGTCTCAGGAAGCATATCATGATGGACCCATGCAAAGGAAGAAGATCTGAAGGATGTATGGTATTCAAAATGATCTTGTTGCTACAAATAAAAAGGGCCAAAAGGCTTAGATTTAAAAGTCAATTTTCTGAAATATTCAGTCTTCAATTAAAGAAATGATGTTGAAGAAATAAATTATCAGACCAAAAGGGCTGTCAAAACAACAAATATCAACAAGGTTCTTCTCCGTTAATGAGCATGATAAGCAAACAAATTTGTCACTCACACAAAAGGACATTGTAGATGGAAGAACCTTGTTGCAGCTGCAACTTTTCTCCCAAATTTTTTGAAATTTTGGACCCTCCTTTTTTCTTTTTTATCTTGCCTAGGAGTGTGTGGATTCATGAACTCTGTTTTATTCTTCCCTCTGCTACAGTTTGGTTTGAAGTGATGTCAATTGCTTTCATGCTTTTCGGAAAACCGCTTCCTGTCGGCAAACACATTAACAGTGGAGTTTTGAAAACATGTCCTTTTGGTCTGAATGATTTCCCTCATCGCTATCGAAAGTCTATTTACGTTCAAGTCAGAGCTTGTTTCTCTTTACTGTCACTATTTCGGGGGTTAAACAAACTATTTTCATCACTCCCCAGCCTAAATCTTTTGAACACTTAATACTTTGTTTCTTGATAAATTTTCGTTGTCGGAAGTTTTTGGACAGTTAAGCGGAAGCCGCTGTTCTTTTGAATTTTCGCTGTCAGAAGTTTTTGGACAGTTAAGTGGAAGCCGTAGTTCTTTTGTCTTTCGCAACGGTGGCTCTGGAACGGACTAACCATCCAACTTATAGAGTTTCCAACCGCCGATTTTTATTTTGCCGTGGAACCCGTAGTCGTCCCGTCTTTCGCCATTGTGGCTGCGCAATGCACTAATCATCTGATGCCGTAGTCTTTCCGATGTCCGATGCTGCAGTGTTTAGTGTTTATTTCACCAACGTTTTCTAATATTGTGGAAGCCATAGTAAATTGTTCTACCGCCGTTGCGGCTGCACAGTGCGCCATCTCTCCAACGGTTGGTTGGTTTATGTGCTGACGAATGTGGTTTAGTCTTCCGAGCCTCCGACTAGCGATATGTTGTTTTGTCACAGAGCCCATAGTCTATCCATCTCCCGCTGTTGCGGATCCTTGATGAACTAATCGTTCGATCCATAGTTCTCTGCCCGCCGAGGTGAGTTCGTGTTTTCGCCTGATGCTTAGTATTTTCCCGCCTTTCTTGTGTGCTTCCACTCTATTTTTTTTATGCCGGTTACTGTGTCATTTTTGGTGTTTTCTTCGGAGGATGTCGAATAGTCCATATGTGACCTCACTTGAGTTAAAGAATCTATCTTTTGGGCTTATATGAACTCGCAGGATTTTTCTTTACGTTATCATGCATTAAAGTTCATTTTACTAGATGTATGTTTTGACACATTTTGTGTACTCTGTCAATGATAAATGGTCTAAGAACAGTTTGTGTTTATGACAGAACGATTACTGCGAGTAAGATGTGTTTAAAATACAAAGTAGAAGGGAGGTAGCAAGGAAGGAAGTGGTTGAGGAACAAAGAAGAAGCAGAGAAAAGAAGAAGAAAGTTAGGTTTCAGCTCTACAGGATCCAGTAAGGGACCAACGGATTACTGAGCATAATCAATAGAAGCAGAAGCCCGGGCTTGGGAAAGTTCGACAGTTACCAAGCTGGTCCCTTTTCGTAAAATTTTCTTTTAAATCTGAAATTTAACGTTTGTATGAATCATGAGCACTCACAAAAGGACAAAATTATGAGATTAAACGGTTGGGGGAGCCCAAAGGTCATGAAGGGGCAGCCCAAGAGTTTTGCTTGTTGTATAAGTATAGGAGAATTAGAGGGAATAAGGGAATTTTTCCCAGTTAGATTTGTGAAGACATATTGTAAGAAGAACTATTTCCTTTTGCAATAGATAATTACAATTTGCCTGTTGGAGAAAGCTTGGTGGAATGTTCAAATGTTGTGCTATGGATTTGTTGAAGATGAACTATTTCGTTTTCAGCTTTGTGTCAATTAACTGTGATATCGTTCTAACTCTTTGAACCTATGTTCTTGTATGAATGTTCTCTGGTTTATTTTCTGAAAATTTCCACTATGAGTAATGAATGTTGTTCATAAACAATTGGCTATCTGGTTGTTCAAATATATTTAAATGTTCATGTGTTTTGAAAGAAGTATCAGCTATCTGTGATTTTTCATAATGCATGTACAAAATACATTACTCATAAATGAATGATAATTTTTCTCCCTAGGGATAGGTTAGGTAGTTAGTTTTAATTTCTTGATGTGTGTGATTCAGATGCGAGAGAGTTTAAGATGAGAGGTAAGAACCTGCACATCACATTGTGACTACTCCTCGTAGTCTCTATCAATCTGCATCTTAGATAGGCACTTGCATATCATACTTAAAGTCAAAATACAAAAATATACACGGTGGACTGGGCCGCAACCGGTAAAACCGTTTGTTTTTGTTACTTGACCTATGGTAGGTGTACCGCAAATCGGATGGATTCCCTATACCAAACAGTCACGGGCTAGTTGGGAATGTTGACTAGGGAGAATCCCTTGCTGTTGTTGCCTGCGAATTTCCAGGCCTCAACAAACCTGTACCAAGTTCTCAAAGTAAAAGAAGCAATCAAGGAGGACTCAAAAGATATTTTTAGTCATAAAGAAAGCATCAAAAGAATGCTTATAGCATGGGAATGAGGAACAAACAAATACGTATGTCTTACTCTGTTACGATCCTATGGAGTCTTATCTGGTGGAAACTTAAAGACAGGTGTAAAATGAACTTCATACTCCGGCCCTAGAAGAGTTATCAAGACATTGAACTCTTGGTTACCCTACTCCCAAAGAAATGGTATCAAATGTGATGTTTGAAAGTTGTATCCTTGAATAAATCTATTTAAAGAAGTCTCGAGAAATACATTTAAGTAATTATTGAACAATCACAGTATAATACCATATGGAAATCTTGTTGTTCAAAGAAGGTTTTTTCAGATATCTGTGTTCACCAGCTAGTCGCCAATTGTTGCTGCTTCAACTGATTCCCTAATTTTTTTTACATTTTAGGGCCCCTCCTTTCATTTTTTATTGTTACACTTGTTTCCCAACTCAGATAACCTCTCCCTGCATACATAGTCTTTCGTAGAAACTTGAGCAGAAGGAATTTTCTAAGCCTGAAGTTTCATTTCTGTTAAAAAAATCCTTAGGCGCGGCCTTGGAAACATACCTTGCATAAAAGGTATGCTTTCAATTTTAGGTCAACAACTGAGAAACGCTCCACAAAGATCAACGGTCAAGAAATAGCGGAATCGGAAAGATCAAAGTTTAACTTCGAAAAAATTGGAAAATCCGCTTTTTGATTTTCGTATTCCGGGAGGGAGGAAGCGGAAAGTTAACGTTTAACCTTGGAAAATGGGCGAACCCTCTTTCCGCTTTTCGGAAGGGCGGAAGCGGAAAGGCGGTGGTGAAAAAGCAGAAGCAGAAAGTTTAAATTTTAAACTTCGAAACAAGTTGATATACCAATTTCCGCTCTCTAGAAGGGCTGAAGCGGGAAAGAGCTGTTGGGGCCATGTGATCTAACGGTTCAAATCAAACTCGATCCATATGTTGAGATGATCTGATCCATCCAACCTCTATTTTATTTTTTGACTGTGAACCATTGGGGAAACTGAGAAGTATTCCTCTCGAAGCTTAAATTTAGTCAAATTTATTATCATTAAAGTTACAATTGAAAATACGGCAATTAGTTGCAGTATCATTGGCAAATTATTGTTGTTTCTAGATCAGATATATCACTCATTATGTTTTTCTTTATATATCACAGGTAGTATTGTTCACCAAGTTCAGATGGCGATTGCTAAATTGGTAAAGGTTGCATCTTTCGATCACTAAGATTCATGGAAGATCAAGATCTACGGTCCTGAAGAGTTCTGTTGTTTTAACACACAAATAAAATAACTTTCCAGCTTGGCGAAACGTGGTAGGACCTGCATTTTTCAATGACCGAGATCAATTGAGGTTGGAGATCTACGACAGGTGTGAATTTCTCTGGAAGTGTTAGAATAGTAGAGTCAAGCTAAACTAGTTAACCTATCTAAGAAACCAACAACATATCATAAAAGATAAGAACAGGAAAAGAAAAGGACAACAGAACACCGATATACGTGGTTCACCCTAATTGGTTACATCCATGGGAAGGTAGTCTTCTATTATCTCTAGAATGTCTTCTCCAATCTTACAAGAGAGAAAAGCACAAATACCCCAAAGAATATAGATGATGTACAGCAGTGTCACAATAGTACCACTACTGCATCAAGAATACCTGATATGTAGAGACTCACTTGACCCTATTATATACTAAGAGATGAGGAGGAATTACTCTCACATATTGCATGTGGGATAATATAAATCTCCAAAATAACATCTCTTAATACAATACCACAGACAAATACTCTACACAAGTAAATACACCACCATATAACTATGGGTTAAATGTATTACTCGTTTACATAAGATTGTAGACAACTTCCGACATAATACAAAGACATTCTTACCTTCCAAGGAATATAATATATTCCAATGGGATGAACATGCATGAAAGTTAAAATACTTCGAGTTGCGAAATCCCAGGGATATATGTGGTTCACCCTAATGGATTACATCCACAGGAAGGTAGTCTTCTATTATCTCCAGAATGTCTTCTCCAATCTTACAAGAGAGAAAAGCACAAATACCCGAAAGAATATAGATGATGTACAACAATGTCACAATAGTACCACTACTACATCAAGAATACATGATGTACAACAGTGTCACAATAGTACCACTACTACATCAAGAATACATGATATGTAGAGACTCACTTGACCCTATTATATACTAAGATATGAGGAGAAATTACTCTCACATATTGCATGTGGGATAATATAATTCTCCAAAATAACATCTCTTAATACAATACCATGGACAAATACTCTACACAAGTAAATACAACACCATATAACTATGGGTTAAATGTATTACTCTTTTACATAAGATTGTAGACAACTTCTAACATAATACAAAGACATTATTACCTTCCAAGGAATATAATATTTTCCAACACTCCCCCTTAATAATGGCTGGGAGAAGGGCCCACTCTAACACTAAGGAAGGAAGGAGTCATTACTGCTCCCCCTTGATGACAATTTCCAGAAGAACCAAAGCTGAAAAATAAGAACACTTCGGCTGATGGAATTTGACGATGAACAACCGCTTCCCACTGAATCATGAAAGTGCATACAAACTAGGTTGTACGATGAAAGACCCAACAATAAATGCCAAGAACATGTGACGTAATCCAATCGCAAGATGCCCAATTCACCACAAGAATCATCACAACCATACATGATAGCTGAAGAACTCTGATATAATATCCACACTAGTGTACAGATACCTTCTATGGCCGATACAACAGAATAAGTGGCTAAGAACACCACAATAATCTACAAAAAAATCCAGATGGCCAATACACATGCGGATACCAGAAATTCTTCCAATCAAGGTGCAATATAAATATCTGTAGAAGACCTCAAACATCGAAGAAACAAGACCCCAATGGTATATACATAAAAAATGATATCATACAGATGAACATCATGACTTTAACAGTAGAAGATGGTGCTTCGTTACTTCTGGAATAAGGTGAAATCCTAAACAAAGAACTTATCTGCACAAGAACTTTCAATATTAAAGCATATAAATATCATAAAACAAAATTGCTCATACGGAAATGAAAATGCTTATATACCAAAGGTTAGCAAACATCATATAAAGGAATGGCAACATAATATGATCAAATAAAAGATTAACTTTCTCATTAAGGAAAATCAAGTTACTTTTACACATTAAGTGTCAGCCACAACATATAAATAGTGAGCCAAAGATTTCACTTAAATATATGAAAATTTAGTCATCAAGCAACTAATCTAAAGCATAGATGCATTTATTATTAGTATGAGGTTAATATGCAAGAGATGAATGCCCTGAAAATGTCAATGCTTGCATATAGGAACGTTAGAAACAAGTAGGAACAAGATAACCTCTGCAATCATAAGAAAAGAAATCCCATTGCAACAAGAACAAGGTGCTCATGATAAATAGTTCAAGATTTAAAGATTGCTCAAAGCCATATAAATATTCAGTAAAAGATGATCGAAATAAACATGACATGAGATATAGATAAACCAAAATGTTTAATATGATCAACATATAGCAAATTATGATCAACTCATGATATCACTTATAAAAAATTATGAAATGACAAGTCAGTAATGGTCTTAATCACGGGTTCATTTCTTGTTAACACTATGTAAATATGCAAGAGATGAAATTCCCTGGAAATTTCAATGCTTCCATATTCGAATGTTAGAGACAAATAGCACGGGAACTAGATACAATCTCTGCAATACATGAAAAAATTTATATCCCAATTAAATAACTTATGACAAGCCAAAAAATATGATATCAAATAGATTAAAAAAAATGATTTTACTTAAGAATTTAATTAGCAAGAGCATATAATGATCATAAAGATTTTACTTATAAAAGAATGAAATTGCTTTTATACAAAGGTCAACAATAACATATAAATAAAGTAAATAATGATCAATAGATAACACACACGAGATTGTTCTTATAAAATTGTTTTTATAAACAAAACAAAGAAAAGAACAAATTAATTATAAGTATATTTAAAAAATATTAAGCATTAGATGGTTTATAGCTATCATCATGACAAAATACTAGAGATCCATGACCTTAAAAGATGTCAATATTTCCTTATAGAAATGTGAGACAAATATATACCAAGAACAAGAAATAATATCTTAATAAACATGATTAGAAACAAAACCTAAATGCAAAAAAATGAATAACAAAAAACTTAAATACTTTACCGTACTGATCTGAATCTGCAAAAAACACAATTAGAAAAACAGTAAAGGAAAGAGAAACTTTTACTTACAACCCCTTGAAAAAATGTGCCCAGAAAAGCCCAGTATTCTATTCTGGTCGTGTAGGTGGATCCAGAATGGTTGTTCCAATTCCAAAAACAGGTATAATAAAGAATCTGGTAAGAAATGACCAAGTTACGGCCCTTTTTATAACTGTTGTTTTTATTACCGAAAGGAAGCCCAAAAATGCCTATTTTTTTGTTCTAATCATGAGGGTGGATCCAAAATGGTTGTTTCAATTCCAAAAACAGGTTATAATAAAAAAACAAGTAAAAAATGACCAAGTTACGGCCCTTTTGTATAATTGTCATTTTTAATACCGAAAGGAAGCCCATAAATACCCAGTTTTTTGTTATGGTCGCGTATATGGATCCAGAATGACTTTTCCAATTCCAAAAATAGGATATAGTAAAAATTCTGGTAAAAACTGACCAAGTTACGGCCCTTTGTTATAACTGTCATTTTTATAATCAGAAGAAAGATATCCTTGAGGACAGCCCTCAAATCATGTAGATCTACAAAAAAAACATCAAGAAACCCTTGAAAAAATTCTGCAAAAATTTTACACAACAAGTTAGGGTTAGGGTAAAAAAATGCAGAAATATGCCCAGATCTGAAGAGAAGCCTAATGGCTACCAGATAGAAAGAAAATCTACAACAAAATGACAATGCCCAAATGATAACCATTATTGATTGAAAGTAATAGAAGGTACTAGATCATAGCAACCTACTCTGATACCATGTTAGAATAATAGAGTCAAGCTAAACTAGTTAACCTATCTAAGCAACCAACAAAATATCATAAAAGATAAGAACAGGAAAAGAAAAGGACAAGAGAACACCAATATACGTGGTTCGCCCTAATGGGTTACATCGATGGGAAGGTAGTCTTCTATTATATCCAGAATGTCTTCTCTAACCTTACAAGAGAGCAAAGCAAAAATACCCCAAAGAATATAGATGATGTACAATAGTGTCACAATAGTACCACTACTACATCAAGAATACATGATGTACAACAATATCACAATAGTACCACTAATATATCAAGAATACATTATATGTAGATAATCACTTGACCCTATTATATACTAACATATGAGAAGGAATTACTCTCACATATTGCATGTGGGATAATATAATTCTCCAAAATAACATCTCTTAATACAATACCACAGAAAAATACTCTACACAAGTAAATACACCACCATATAACTATGGGTTAAATGTATTACTCTTTTACATAAGATTGTAGACAACTTCCGACATAGTACAAAGACATTATTACATGCACGAAAATTAAAATACTTCGGGGTTGCGAAATCCTGTAGATCCCACACTTTTCAACGGCGGGGATCTAAGCAAATTTTTTATCTATGGCCTACATTAATTTCACAACGAGAACAAGCAAGAAGTTTATCAAGTTGGCAGCTTGTGAAATCGAGTAAAGGTTGCATTGTTGAACATTCGAGATCAGTCGGGATTGGAGATCTACGACAGGTGTGCATTTCATAGTCAGAAGATGCACGAAAGATAAAATATTTTGGGGCTGTCAAATCCTGTAGACCCCGCACTTTTGAACGACGGGGATCTAGGAGACTTTTGATCTATGGCCCACATTAATTTCGCAATGGGAACAAGCAAGAAGTTAATCAAGATGGGGGGCTGCAAAATTTGGTAGGCCCGACAGGATAGGACGACAGAGATATTGTCATATTTGTGATCTATGGTCATAATCAATTTTGCAATGGAAAGGAGCAGAAAGTTTATAAAGTTGGCGGATTGTGAAATCAGCTAAAGGATGCATCGTTGAATAGTTAAGGTTTCTCACAGATCAAGATCTATGGCTGAGGTTTATTTCGTTGATTGAAGATGCAAGGATGAATGAAACTGTTTTAGGGCATTGGAGGTGCTCTGACCATCATTCTCGATCAAGCGAGCCTGAGTTCCAGGTGTCTCGTTTTCTATTTTTTCCCATCACGCGCAACCTACCGTGACTTCCATGATTTGTTTGTGACCATGGCAAATCTTCCATATCAGATTTTGTTAGGATTTTATGTGTGCACGATTGATTCCCAATTTTTGTAACTGTAATTGGCTATGTTTCAAGTTTAGTCTTAGGAGCCCATGACACTATAAATATAACCTCTATGGAGGAACAAAGGACTTTTGGCTGGTTAAAAGAATGCTGGACTATTTTGTAAAAGAACTATCTCTTTGCTAATAAGAAGGATCATTTTGCTGGAACAAAGGAATGCACAAGGATTTAATCAGAATGTGGGGAATGCATACTGTAGAACTATTTCTTCTTGATTTAGTACATCATACAATGAGATTGTTCTAACCTCCTGGAACTATTTCCTTGGTCATGAATGGTCTGTTGTCTGTATAAATGTCTGTGTAATGACATGGTAATAAATGGTTTACTTATATCAAAGCTATCTTTGGTATTCTTTCTGTTGTGAATGTGATTATTGTGTTGGTACAACTATCTATTAGACTTATATGAACATTTTCAACATATTACTCTGAACTCTAAATTTGCTTCCTACTGGGATAGAATAGATTATTTTAGATTTAGATTAGATCTACATTTATCTTAGGCATTTGCATTTCATTCTTTAAGAAAAAAATTACATAAATGGTGGACTGGGCCATAACCAATAAAAGATTTAAACAAATTAATCAATGGTATCCAGAACCATGAATTGGACGGATTCCCCACACCAAACGGTGGAAGATCTAATTAGGATTTCCTATTGGGGATAATCCCTACTGTCGATAGTTGGGATTTTTCCATGATGGAATGATGTTGCTTTCTTATCATGGGAAACTTAGTGATGAAGTCAATTATAACCACATTTCGTTTCCTCTCAGGAATTGGAAATGATTGAAGCAATCTTTGTGTGCAAGCTTATGGATTTGCACTGTGTAGAAATTTAGAAGTGACTGACGCATTTTGGGTGGACCCTCTACCCATCATCAGGATCATTAGAAGCTATGGAACAATATAAAAGAAGAAGGCACTAGAGTATATATAGAAAACTAAAAACTAGTCGTTGATTATAAAAATTATAGATAAAAATGTTTGGGGATACAATTGAGAAAAATAAGGTTGACAAATTAAATAATATAATAAAATAAATAAATTCTTTTATTAAAGAAAATAATATTTTGTTTTATTTTTATTTATTTATTTTTAAACATAGGTGGAGAAAAGCCAAAGGTTAAAAGATTAAAAGAAATAAAAAATGACGGAAACATTGAAAGTGGAGTAAAAACAGGAAATTAAGGGCTTGACTTAATGAAAGGAATCTTAAAAACCTAAAACGGAGGGGTTAATTGAGAAAAGATAGAAAGGTAAGACTTAATTAAAATACGAATAAATAAAATATAATAAACTTAATAAAGGTATAGGGTGAAAAAGTAAGAAAGAAAGAGTAGTGAAAAAATTAGTAAGGTATCAATGGTGAGTAAGTTGATGGATCAAAGGTCTCCAAGACTGACTTAGTTTATAACCATCTTCTCGATTAAATTTGTTTGGATGTTTTTCAATTTTGATGGCTTCTCTAATTAGTGTTGGTGAATAATGAGAAGTGGAGGCAAGGATTTTAGTTTGATCGAAGTAAATGTGATGTTTAGACTTGAAAGAGTGTTCAACAATTGCAGATTTGTTAACTCGATTATGATTGGTATCAACGATGTGTTCTTTGAGACAGGTTTGAATGGATCTACCTATTTTTTCAATGTTGGTTTTCCCACATGAACAAATAATTTGGTAGATGCCTTGGGATAGGAAGGGGTTGGATTTATCTTTAGAGCTCCTATATAATTTATTAAGGGTCTTATGGGGTTTTAATATGGTTTTTGTTGTTATTTTTTATTAAAATTTTAGAAATGTGCTATGTGATGCCATGAATATTGGGCAAAGAGAGAATTAAAAGGGGTGGTGGGGAGGGTTTGGGGGCTTTTGGATTGGGATCCAACATTGGATGTATATACTCAGCCTTTACTCTTTGACATTCAATGAAACTTTCTATATATTCAATAATATATTTTTTCATCCGTGGCCAAAAGTATTGGCTTCTTACTACTACAATTGTTTATTGGTATCTAGGATTCCCTACATATGGTACATTATACATCTTATTCATTTCCAATTTCCTTAATTCCCTGAATTAAGAACATAAACTCTACTTTTGTCTATAAGAATTCTACTGTCTTCCAACTTGTAACCTTTGTATTTTCGTTGTATATTTTACAGTTGTAATTCTTGTTTTACCTAAAGGTAATGTTCATCTGATGTGATAGCTTCAAGAATTCTAGTTTCAAATATGATTTTCACATACTAATAGTTGAAACATGCATAGCATGAACTCTTCGATAAAGTGAATCACTAAGCTTGTTCTCCTTTCCCTTACATGTTTGATCTAAAAATCAAAGTCACACCGAAACTCCAACCATCTTGTTTGTCTTGCATTCAAGTTTTTCTTCTCAAATAATTATTTCAGCCCACTATGACTAGTTCTCAACACATTTTTTTTGCATATGAGATAATGCCTCCATATTTTTAATGCATGCACAACAGTAGCAAGTTCCAAGTCATGTGGGACATACTTCTTCTCATGTTATTTAAGATTTATTGATTCATAACAAATCACATGTCCATTTTGCATATGGGCTCCACCAATTCCTTCTTACAAGCATCTGTACATACTACAAAATATTCATTTGGATTAGCAATATTGATAATTAGTGTACTAGTAAGTAATCTCTTTAACTATTAGTTGAAACTTCCTTCACACCATGGTGTCCATTGAAGCTTAATTCCTTTGTTATATAATGATGTAATTAGATATGCCACTTTGGAGAATCCTTCTATAAATATCCTATGGTATCCAGCTATTCCCATGAATGAACTTGCTTCTAATGCATTCTTGGGTGTAGGCCATCCCACAATAGTTTCAATCTTATCTAGATCCACTAGTATTCCTTCTTCGAATATTATATGTCCCAAGTAATGAACTTTCCTTTGATAGAAAGAAAAGTTACTCATCTTGGCATAAAGTTGATGTTCTGTAACATTTGTAGTGTTATAATTTTAATAGTTATACAAGATCTTTAAAAATTTAGCATCATTTCATCATAACCATATAATTATGATCACTGAAAGAAAGACAAGCACAACAAGACAAAAGAACACAAATATTTTCCTCTAGGAAACCACAAGGGAGAAAACCCAACAACTTCTTTAGTATAGATTCTGTCACCAACTGCAATACCAACCAAGATAAGATAAACCCCAAAGACAATAGTAGTTATCTCTTCTCTCCAACGAGCTTCTTCTCTCTCTCTCTCTCTCTTGTGTCACACTTGCTTGAGTGATAAGTGTGTCCAAATGAGAGGAGTGCCCTCTCTATTTATACTCATAAAGTGAGTGACCTTTTTACCTAATAGGGTCGACTTGTTACTCTTACATGGCCGACTTGTCTAGGGAGACTCAAAAAAAAATTTATATAATATTTCATGTGGGCACCATGTTAGATTTTTATCATTCAAGCTAGCATTATATTAGGATCTTTAACTAAGAGAATAACAAGCACAGCCATCAAACACAAGAGACAATAGACACAAATATTTTCCTCAGGGAAACCATAAAGGATAAAACCCCGCAACTTCCTCAAGGATATAATCAGCTCCAAAAGTAAAACCCAAAAACATAAAGATGGTCTCCTGACAGCAATAGTCTCTCTCTCTGATCCTAGCTTCTTCTCTCTCACTCATGCGCCCCAGTGAGTGAGTGTGTATGTGATAAATAGAGAGGCTCACTCTCTATTTATATTTTTTCGTTCACTTAATGTCCACTCCAACATGTCGGCCTCACTTAACAATTACTTACTAGAGCCGACATCTCTAGGAGAGTCTAATAACCCTAGTGCCCCACAACTTATTGGGACTTTGCCCCTCCGACCAACAAGGAGGGTTATCCTTAACACAATGGTGGGGACTATTGCCCCGACTTACAATAACTCACCTAGGGTCGACTTCTCTAGGATAGTCTAATAACCCTATGGCCCCACAACTACGGGGACTTTAACCCTTGATCAATAGGAGGGTTAGCCACAATTACTTGACATGACTTGTTCACATTATAGAAACTCCTGATCGAAACATTGGGGCATGACATGACTCAATTACATTACAAACACTTCCCGGAATAAACATTGGGGTGCAATACATAAGATATACATGTGAATACATTCCGAATTTACAATTACATCAACATACCATTGAATCAACTTACAACAGAAGGGTTGCATTGATTCTTTCAAGTACATTTAGATTACAAAGTACATCAATAACATATCCCAAAGGAGGTACAATAATAATACCATAAAAGTAAAATAAGAACATTTTCAACTTCACATTCTTCAACACTCCCTCTTAACAAGGAAGGTATTCTTCTATCACTATCATCATCCCTCGACATCATCGTTGGATCTCGTCACTTGTCAGTGGACATCATCGTTGGACATAATCTTTGGAAATCATCATTGGATCTCATCACTCTTGCTACAACTTGGTACTCGGACCATTGACTTGTGACATATCTTGAATCTATACATTATAAGAGGTTTGTACAACAATTGACCCTTTTTCATGCAGGGTGTACCACTTGTATTGGTGTTACACTAGCCATGTTTCATGTTGGGTGATACCCTCATGTATTAGTGATACAACCACCCATGATAGGATCTACCCTCTCGATGATATGACCAACCATGTTGGGTATAACCTATCAATGTTACGACCAACTATGTTGGGATCTACCCTTTCTCATTGTTGAGGCCTGAAAATTCACAGGAAACAACAGCAAGGGATTATCCCTAGTCAATGTTCCCAATTATCCCGTGACTGTTTGGTATAGGGAATCCGTCCAGTTTGTGGTCCGGCTACCATAGGTCAAGTAACAAAACAAAGGTTTTACCGGTTGCGGCCCGGTCCACCGTGTATGTTTTTGTATTTTTTACTTAATGTATGATATGCACGTGCCTAATTAACAATGCAGGGTGATAAAGATGCAAAGAGTAGTCACAATGTGATGCGCAGGTTCTTACCTCTCGTCTTAGAACTCACAAGCATCTAAATCATATATGCAAGGAAATAAATACTAACTAAACTATCTCTAAAGAGCTGGATATTAATTCATGAGTAATGCATCACTGTCCATGTGTCATGGCAAATCACAGATAGCTATTCTTATAGACAAACATATAAACATGAATAAAAGTATACATGATAAGATAGCTCATCAACAGTTAAAACTCCCAATACTCATAGTGGAAAAAACATCATAAATGTACTGAAGAACACTCAGACAAGAACATAGGTTCAGGAAGTTAGAATGCTCTTACAGCTAATGAGACACAGTTGAAAACGAAATAGTTCACATTCAACATTGCTCATTTAATCACATTGATACATTCCACATAGCACTTTCTCCAACAGGCAAAATTTGCAGTCTCTGGTTTGTAAAATGAAATAGTTCCTCTTACAAGCAATAGTTTACAAGTTTTTGAGTGGGAAAAAGCCCCTATCAGTTATAACTTTCCAATATTTAAACTAAAATAGCCAACCGCTTGGGCTCCCCCAAACGTCTGACCTTTCGGTCCCTCAAAACGTTTCATATTCCCATTTTACTTTTTGTACACATTCATGATCTGATTAGTAACTGATAGATCTTTCGGTTTTGTGCCTTTGTCGTTATTCATTTTGTCTTTAGCTTCGCTTGTCCTCCTTGCAATCCTGTCGATTTCAGTTCGATCTTCGTCAAACTGCCCAGCTATGTTTTTGCGCCATGGTAATCTCAACAGTCCCTTGAGTTCTACCTGCGATTAATTACTGTGCATCATTCATTGGGATTGCATTCTAAAATAGAACGTCAAATTATATCTATCGAATGGCTACTCAACAAGAAAGATCAAGTGCATATGTGTCATGAAGCTTAACAAAAGATGGAACCACTATCTCGTTCATATACGGGTTCGAGAGAAAATACCAATGATGGAAAACGAAAACTCATCGGCGGCTTAGACGCTAACATCGGCAGGGTAGGCCCATTCACGCTACAATGGCGGATCTTAACAGGCGACGGGTATTGCAAAAACACTTAAGCACATCGAAGTCGGAAGAGTTAAGACCAAGTGGTGGCAGGAAAAATTCCAATCGAAAGTCAGAAAGACATCGACTTCGGGAGCTTAGTTGCTTTGGGAGCCGCAACGGCTGAAGAGAAAAAACCTCGGACATGCGACTAACAGCTCGACATGCATCGGTGGTCGGAGCGCTTTACACTTCGGGTGCTTAACCGCTTCCAGAACCGCAACAGCGGAGAACAAAAATACAACAACTTTTGATCAAACATAATTTGATGCCCGATCTATGAAAAATATCAAGTGTTCAGAACATAATTTGGCGACAGTCAACAGCCTGTTTTACTTCCGAAATAGCAGCCTTTTGAAGAACAAATGATCTAAAAGACTAGCAAAACCAAACTCAAAATCTGTGACCCACAAATCTCCCACAAGCAAGGACGAGAGTTCAACTTAAAAAATCATCCAAAATTAAGGCACGACCAAAAATTCATGGATCCAATTGATTCAACGCAGCATCAAAATCATAAAAAGGGGGGGGACCAAAATTTGAAAAAGTTGGGGAAGAACAGTTGCAGCTGCAACACTCATATATGGATTTACCCTCGGTGATATCACCAACCATGTTGGGATCAAAACTTAGAGATACAACCACTCATATTGGGATCTACCCTCGGTGATATCACCAACCATGTTGGGATCAACCCTTAGAGATACAACCACTCATATTGGGATCTACCCTCAGTGATACCACCAACCATGTTGGGATCAACCCTTAGAGATACAACCACTCATATTGGGATCTACCTTCGGTGATACCACCAACCATGTTGGGATCAACCCTTAGATTTATAACCACTCATACTAGGATCTACCCTCGATGATACCAACAAAAATATTGGGATCACTCCTCAGAGATAGATCCACTGATATCACTCCTCAGAGATAGATCCACTGATACTAGGATCTACCCTAGGTGATACCACCAACCAGGTTGGGATCAACCGTCAAAGATACAACCACTCATACTAGGATCTACCCTCGGTGATACCACCCACCATGTTGGTATTAACCCTCGAAGATACAACCACTCATAATGGGATCTAACCTTGATGATACCGCCAACCATCTTGGGATCAACCCTTGGAGATAAAACTAGTCATACTAGAGATACAATCAACCAAGCTAGGATCATGCTTCATCATGGAGATACAACCAACCAAGTTGGTATCACCCTGTACAGTGACCATTCCTTTTTCATATTGGGTGTACACCTCTGTAGTGCTAGTCCTTTTTCACATTGGATGCAAAATTTATATGTATTAAATAAATCCAACCCTTTTTCATGCTAGATGTGAAGACTAAGGGGACTCGTCACTCCCTCTTGTGATGAACACCAATATGGACAACTCCAAGCTTATCCTTGAAGTACTCAAACTTCACTCTTGCTAGAGACTTGGTCAATGCATCAGTTATCTGCTTGTCTATCGCAATATATTGGAGCTTCATTGCTCCTCTCTGCACCATATCCTGGATATATTGATATTAGATCTCGATGTGCTTCGAATTGTCATGGAACACAGGGTTCTCAAACAACTTCACACAACTCTAGTTGTCACAAAACACACAAGTTGTCTCCAACTTGACATTGAATAATCATGCAAGTAGATTCCAAAGCCACACTGGCTCCCATATTACTTAACAAGATGCAATATACTCTACCTTGGTTGTACTTAGTGCTACACTGGTCTACTTCTTGCTTAACCAAGAAATCATGCCAAACTCCAAACTAAAGAAACACCCTCAAATAAGTTTCCTATCTATAGAACTACCAACCCAATCTGAGTCAACATATCCCTGCAGGTAGATCCTATGATCTCTCACATATCTGAGGTCATACTCAATTGTACCTCAACACATGCTTTGTCGCAATCATGTGAACATGTCTTGGCTCTACCATATACTGACTCAAATTGTTCACTGAAACATATATCTGGCCTCGTGTTCGTCAAGTACATCAGCAAACCAATCATATGCTTGTAGACTATGGCATCAACTATATCTAAAGTAGGATCACATAGAAACTTCAACTTCAATGCCATTGGTGTGGCCATGGCATTAAAATCCATCATCCCAAATCTCTTCAGGACCTCTACGACATTTTTTCCTTGACTCAAGAAAATACAATATGGATTTTGTCACACCTCAAGACTTAAGAAATAGTGCATCATACCCAGTTATTTCATCTAAAACTCTACAACAAACTTTTGCTTGTTTTATGCTATGAGATTCTCGTCATTTGTCAAGAACAATTCATCTACATACAACAATAGTATCACTATATTTCCATTCTCAACATTGAAGTAAAGGTTGGAATCTGCTTTACTCTTGGTAAACCCAATCGCATCATAAATACATATATATTTCAATACCATGTCATGGGTACCTATTTCAAATTGCACCACATATACTTCCTCTCCGTGAGGGGAGGCATCTAATATCATTATGAACATATCCTTGAGATATTGTGGCAAACAACCTTTTTTATGGATAGAGACTAAGTGATAATATCTCAGCAATTTTTGTTGTAATCACTCCCTCTGAAGCATAGTTTTCTTTCTCCCTCTGTAACCGAGCACTATCCTCCCTCTGCATCTTAACATCTTGTACTCTCTGCATCAGGAAATTCTGCACTAGAGTGACTAGTAGCCTTATCTGTTGTTTATTTTCTATGTATCCATCTATGGTATCTCCCATCAAATGGGTCTACTAAGATGAGCTCTCAAAGTCACTGTATATAAAGATCCCCCATCTCGAACTTTGTTTCTAGTTCCTTTTACACTCATCTATGAGCTCCTTCTATTCAACCTTGTAGAAAAGGTTGAGATCTCATCTCTCAAGCTCATCACATAACTGTATGTCATGGGTGCCTTCTGATCTCGTACACATCCTTATTTAATTTGTGCACAGGTTTTTCTTTGCTCTATATGCACTTCTACTTCGATTACACCATCTATCTAGTGTAATATCCATCACCGAAGAAGTGTGTCTTGCCACTAGAGCAACGCCTTGTCATGTTCAACTCCCTCTTTATGAGAGAAAACTTTCTTTGTATTTATGTATAATGGTAGATATTGTAAGTCTTCTTGAATGTTGTAGCTGAAATGTCATCACTTGCTCTTCAGAACAAGTCTCATAATTATTCTCTCGTGTAGGTGATTATACACGATATTTCCTATAAGTCAAATTTAGCTACATGATTAGAAACATTTTATATTTTTCAAAACATATTAATAGTGACAAATTCTTATGCATAAAAACATAGGTCACACATTCATGCAACTATCTTATCCAATGCCTCAACACAACATTCATCCATATCCAATATGGTAACTTTCTAGATGCCTCCCATATCTACTAGAACATAATTAAGAGTGTGCAATGCTCCCAACATGTCAACAGAGAGGTTTCATTCTAGCTAAGCAACAATGGAATGTTGTACAACACCATAGGCCACTTATCCATCACATGCATAGAAATAGTATGTTGTTCATGAATGAAAATACTCCAACATGCATAATACACTTACTAAATATAGGAACATAAATATGTATACAACTAAACAATATAATTTAAGAAATCATATATACAGGAAATGACAATTCAAATACATATCTTTGTTTGTTTGGTAGGATCCCTCTTGATCTATGTCTTCTTGTAGGAATTACTGGAGTCTCTAACAACGTGTTCTACTCCATCGTATGATTCCGAGGGAACGTGCCTATATTTATCATGATCAACAAACTTGAGCAAGTCTAATACACCATAGATCACTTGGAACTATGTACTGGTGTTGAATCTGAGTGTTCCTTCTTATTCATTCACAAATGTGTACCTTCTTATCCAATGTTGAAATGGATAGGAGGTTCTTCTTCAAATCAGGTTCGTAGATCATGATATTCATCTTTGTGGGGTTTTGTTGAGGCCTAGAAATTCGCAGGCAACAACAGCAAGGGATTCTCCCCAGTCAACGTTCCCAACTAGCCCATGACTGTTTGGTGTAGGGAATCCATCCGGTTTATGGTCCGGCTACCGTAGGTCAAGTAACAAAAGGGTTTACCGGTTGCGGCCCGGTCCACCGTATGTTTTGTATTTTTGACTCAATGTATGATATGCACGTGCCTAATTAACAATGCAAGATGATAAAGATGCAAAGAGTAGTCACAATGTGATGCGCAGGTTCTTACCTCTCGTCTTAGAACTCACAAGCATCTAAATCATATATGCACGAAAATAAATACTAACTAAACTATCTCTAAAGAGCGGGTTATTAATTCATGAGTAATGCATCGTTGTCCATGTGTTATGGCAAATCACAGATAGCTGTTCTTACAACCAAACATTTCAACATGAATAAAAGTATACATGATAAGATAGCTCATCAACAGTTAACTCCCATTACTCATAGTGGAAAAACATCATAAATGTACTGAAGAACATTCATATAAGAACATAGGTTCAGGAAGTTAGAACGCTCTTACAGCTAATGAGACACAGTTGAAAACGAAATAGTTCACATTCAACATTGCTCATTTAATCACATTGATACATTCCACTTAGCACTTTCTCCAACAGGAAAAATTTGCAGTCTCTGGTTTGTAAAATGAAATAGTTCCTCTTACAAGCAATAGTTTACAAGTTTTTGAGAGGGAAAAATCCCCTTCCCTGTTCTAACTTTCAGATATTTAAATTAAAACAGCAGACCACTTGGGTTTCCCCAAACGTGTGACCTTTCGGTGCCATAAAACATTTCATATTCCCATTTTACATTATGTATGCATTCATGATTTGATCAGTTACTGATAGATCTTTCGGGTTTGTGTCTTTGTCGTTATTCATTTTGTCTTTAGCTTCGCTTGTCCTCTTTGCGATCCTGCCGATTTTCGTTTGATCTTTGTCAAAACTGTCAAGATATGTCTTCGCGCCGTGGTCACCTCCACAGTCCCTTAAGTCCACCTGCGATTAATCAATGTGTATCATTTGTTAGGATTGCATTTTAAAACGAAACGTTAAAATCTATCAATCAAACGGTTGCTCAATGAGAAAGATCATGTGTTGCATTACTGCTAACACGGCGGGGTAGACTTATCCACAGCCACATAGGCGAGCTTTTAACAGGCGATGGGCACTGCGAAAAACTTAAACACGTCGAAGTCGGAAGAGTTAAGACCCAAGATGCGGGCGGGAAAACCTCAAATCAGAAATCGGAAAGAGAACGACATCGGCAGCCAAGTGGTTCGCACAGCCGCAACGGCGGGAAGAAAAAGACTACGGACACGTGACCCATATCAGCGGCGGAGCGCTTTTCACTTCGGTTGCTTAGCTGGTTTGAGGGCCGCAATGGCGGAAGATCAAAAGGTTATAGCCATGCGACACGAATCGGAGGGTGGAGCGCTTTTCACTTCGGGTTCCTAGCTACTTTGGGAGCCGCAACGACGGAAGCAAAAAGGAAAACAGCCTCCGATCTAAGGGACACAAAACTTTAAATTTGGCAGCGATTTAAACTACTTCGCCTCTAAAATAGTGTTTTGCAATGGACAAAAAGGCCTGACCCATTTTCAACTCAGCAAAACAAACTCTAAATCTATGATCTACAACAATTCTAAATAAGAGCAATTTCTAAAAACCAGGACGAAAGATAACCTTCAAAAAACCATCCAAAATTAAAGCACGACCAAAGGTTCAAAGATCCAAACGATTAAAAACCACGCTAAATCATGAGGATGGGACCAAAATTTAAGAAATTTGGGGAAAACAGTTGCAGCTGCAACAATTGGCGACTACCTGGTGAACCTAGATCTTTGGACAATTTCCTCCTTAAGTAACAGACTGTTTAACAATAAAAACAATCATGTTGAATTCTTTTAGATGTATGGATTTCCCAAATGGAAAATATATGAACTTTGAATCATTGAGGGTAGTCCAATTAGGAAAATGGAAACCAAGATTTTAAATTCAAGATAACTCTTTCGAGGCCAGAAATATGAGTTTCATTTTTGCCTCTGTCTTCGGGTAGCTTCCAGCTTAGACACCACAGGATCGTAACATATGGTAAACAGAAATATTCATTTGTTCCTCATTCCCATGCCATTTTGCACCTTTGTTGTGCTCTTGGACTTTTGTCCTTTTGAGTCCTCCTCATGCCTTTCTTTCTGAATTTTTATTCAGGCTCCTCTATCCATAGTGTCCTTTTGTGTGAGAGATGTATGTAATTTTCAGCTCATGGACAGAGAGGAACTTTTGGCAATTTTATGCTCATGTGATTTAGTACTTTGTTTTGATACATATTGCTTTCTTAGGAGTTTTGACTGTTCTTAGCCTTTTGGCTTTCAATTCTTGGCATGGGATCATTTATATATAATATACTGTTTACCCTGCTTCCTTCCATGGATCTTTTGCTGTCACCCCCTAGGACATTTTAAGTGTGAGATGGATGGAGCCTCGAAATAGTATTCTGGACCTTTTAATCTTGAGTTACTTTACAGGGATTAAGCAGGACTTCAATGCGTTCATAGCCATTTAGGAAACTGCTAAACTAGAAGAAATTCTATCAGGTATAACCATAATACACAGTCTTGTAATCAAGGATTTTAGTTAGTCCAGAATTCTAATGCTCTCCATGCAACCAAATCTTGCTTCTTTTATTGAAATCAAATAAAAAATCTAAACTAAAACAAACTAAACTTTATGACTCAAAGACTCAAAAAACAGCCAAGCCAGATTATTTATATACAAGATAGAAGAAAACAAATGAGACTTTAAGAAAAATAAGGCTTGAGAACTAAACCATTTACTAGTAAGTTCTCTTCCCACCCTTGCAGATCTTGTAACTTATAAGTGGAAGGGCCAAGTTTTGCCGCAATCCGGAAAGGACCTACCCACAAATGCTGGAATTTCGTGTGTTTTCCTTTCTCATCATGGGGGTGATCCCACTTGAGAACTAAATCTCCCACCTCAAAGTATTTTGTTCCCACCTTATGTTTGTCGAACCATCTCTTTATTACCTCTTGCTGCTACTTAAAGTGCTCTCTGGCTTTAGATCGAGCCTCTTCTGCTTTCAGGAGGTTATATATCCTTATTTGCAAAACATCATCATCCAACCCTCTAGATTCTTGAGCTATTATGGAGGAAGGTAGCATGATATTGGGAGGGAGAATGGCTTCTTTACCGTACACAAGGGTATACAGAGACACTCCTATCAAAGACTTGGGGGTGACTCTATCAGCCCAAAGGGCATTTGGTAGTGCTGAGTGCCAACTCCTCTGGTTTTCTATTACAGTCTTCTTTAAAATTCTAATCAGATTTTTGTTGGTGGATCCAGCCAAGCCATTCCCTTGTGGATAGTAGTTAGCGGAATAATGCAACTTTATTCCTTTCTCATGAGTGAAAGCAGTTAATTTAATCGATGAAAAGTAAGTAGCATTATCAAAAACTACAAAAACTGGAACTCCAAACCTGGTCATGATATGGTCCTGCAGGAAGCTGATAACCGCGTCCTCATTTATTTTGCGCAGCGATATGGCTTTGACCCAGCGAGTGAAGTAATCGGTTGTGGTTAGAATATACTTGTGTTGCAGGGAAGAGTTTGGCTTTATCTCCCCAATAATATCCAACCCCCATTGCTCGAACTGCTCCGTGATCATCACCGGTTTCAGTGGTGCGGCTGCTTTAGGTTGTCTTCCACTACACCTTTGGCAAATATCGCACTTCCTGACATGTGCGTGTGCATATTTGAAGAGCGTAGGCCAATAGTAACCAGCTCTGAGAATTTTGTGAGCTGTAGTATTTCCTGAATAATGTCCCCCAGCAGGCCCATCATGCAAATCCGTCATCACTTTCTTCGCATCTTCTTTCTCTAGGCATCTAAGAAGAACTCTGTCGTAATTTTTTTTGAATAATATTCCTTCAACAATTTGATAGGAAGATGATTTAAGACGCAACACTCTTCTTTGCTTAGAATTCCAATGTTCTGGTAACAGTCTTGCCTGCAGGTAGTGCACGAGATCCCTATACCAAGAATCGGGGGTTTTGAACAAAGGACATACATCCGTCAAATGTAATTCAGCCTCGTCTTCCCAGGCGTGTTCGTCATTGTCCCCATTTTCCATTATCAGTTTGCACAACCCCTGCCCTTTGACTATAGAAGCTGGCTTGAATTTGAGGTCATACTCTTGAAGAGTTGTTACCCAATTGCCCCTTCTTTCTCCTAACTCTTTTTGTACAAAAAGGTACCTTACAGCTGGGTATGGGACGATCACCTTGGTTCGATTTTTTAATATATAAGGCCTGAATTGTTTCACTGCTTTGAATACTGCGTAAGCTTGTTTATCAATGGCTGGGTAATTTAATTCGGCCCCTTGTAAACCAGTGCTCATGAAAGATATTGGGAATTCATCCCCCCCATCTTCCTTTTGGGTAAGCACAGCTCCTAGTGAATCATCGGATGCAAAGGTATACAGAATAAAATCTTTGTCGAAATCTGGGCTTTTCAGGGAGGGTGCGTGTGCAACAACAGTTTTAATTTTGCTGAATGTGTTCTTCTTAATCTCAGTCCACTTGAATTGTGCATTTTGCTTCATCATTTGCTGTAGAGGCTTGACAATCTGAGTGAAATCAGGCACAAACCTTCACACGAAGTTTATTGTTCCCATAAATGATTGCATCCCTTCTTTATTATGGGGCAAGGAAATATATTCAATGGCTTTGATCCTTTCCGGATCAATAGAGATTCCCTTCTTTGAAACTATGTGACCAAGCAACTTACCTTCCGTAACAGCAAACACACATTTTTTGGGATTGAGTGAGATGCCATATTTCCGACAGGGTTCAAAAATATGCCTTAGATGGAAAGTGTGTTCTCCTCTCTTCTTTGAGAATATTGTAATATCATCGAGGTATATCACCACACAACGTCCAATCAAACCGCGGAAGGCTATGTCCATAGCCCTCTGGAATGTGGCTCCAGCGTCTATAAGCCCAAAGGGCATTCTTCTGTAAACGAAAGCTCCCCATTTGGTCCTGAATGTTGTCTTCGTCAGCTACTAATACTTGATTGTAGCCTGAGAATCCGTCTAGTAAAGAAAATAGTTCAGACCCTGAGACCATTTGTAGCAGTTGCTCCATGGGTGGAACAGGATAGTTATCTTTGTCTGAAGCACAGTTTAAATTCTTGAAGTCCATGCATAGCCTGATTTCTCCAGATTTTTTTCTCACTGGCACCAGATTCGAGACCCACTCAGAGTGTCTGACCTTAAAAATGATTCTAGAATCCAATAATTTCTTAACTTCACTCTGAATCAGCGGTTCCAATTTTGGATGCATTTTTATTAAAGGTTGCTGATACGGTTTGACGCCAGCTTTGATGGGGATAACATGTTTGATGATGCTGGTGTCATATGTCTTCAAATCTTCGTATGTCCAGGGGAAAACATATTTATATTGTTTAAACAGACTAACGAACTTATCTCTTTCTGCTGGTGAGCAACATTTGCCAAGATTCACATATTTAGGATTCGTCTCAGTCCCTAAATTTATCAGCTCGAACTGTAGAGATGAGCTATGAGTCTTCACGTTGGCTGGTCTTCTGAACTTTTCATTTAAATCGAACATTCTTTCTAACGTTTTGACTCCTTTAGGGATGAAATTATCATACTTCAGCTCACCTTGATGTTCTTCATTGTCTATAATTGCTCCTTTAAATACCTCGTCGTTTGTTAAGCACTCTATAATCTGTTGATCATCATCAAATACTCGTAGGTTGGTGATCATATCAAGTATCGAGGGCCTGAAAAGCAATTCAACAGAGCATCGATTATTAGTAGGTACGAGCCTAGCGGCTGATGTGGCTAACAAGTCAACTGCTGCGTTTTTAAGTCTTGGAATTGAAACAATATTAAATGCGTTAAAACATTTGAGCAGATCCCATACCTCATTTTGATAAGCTTTCAGGTGAGGGGAAACACAATGTATTTGATTCTGGATCTGTTTGACAATTATTTCAGAATCTCCAAAAACTTTTAGATTACTTACCTTTAATTCGATTACTTTCTTCAAACCTTGCACCAATGCTTCATACTCAGCCGTATTATTCGTACATTCAAACTCTAATCTACATGAAAGAAATTGTTTATTATTTTTGGGGTCGATCAGGACACAACCGACCCCTGACCCTTCTAACATCTTAGAGCCATCGAAAAACAAAGTCCAGAAATCACTACCTACTGCATGAGAATCTATTCCTACTGCTAAGTTTACTATTTTACAGTCGATTTCATCAGCCTGTGAGAATCGAAGGAGATCTGGCTGGGTGTCTGACATGTTACTAGCTTCTTCTGCTTGGTAATTTCCTGGTTCCAACTCAATAAAATAATTTCCCAACACAGAATCCACTAGTTCATTCTTCTCCTCAAGTCGAGTAACGTTGTGTTTCATGTGAGGCTCCCTCAAAATCTTAATTTGGTTCGGACTTCCTTTATATGGCAACCACAGATGCGACCAATCCAAGGCAAAATATCCATTTAGTTTGGCTGACCAATCTCTGCTTAGAAAAAGACCGTAAGCATCTGGTATATCAGCCACCACAATATTAATGACTTGGCACACTTTATCATTTGATGCTAGGCGGACTAGGACATCCTCCATCTCACCAATTACCTTTACATCCGTCCTGTCCAACTGAACAACCCTCCACGTGGATGGCTTAGGCTACCCATTTATCTTTTTACATACTGATATTGGCATGACGTTAACCGACGCCCCTGAGTTTACCAGGCAATTATGTACGTTGTGATTAAAAATTTCGAAAGTGAGGAGGAAAGGTGGATGTTTTCTCTTAGAATTACCTCCAATGCTGGTTTCTCTGATTTCTTCTTCTTCCTGAGGTTGATTGCCGGTGGGAAACCTCTCATCCAATGCTTCAAGTGCTTTCAATAGTCTTTCTTTTTGCTGCAGCACTTTACACATTTCAAATAGTGAAACATTCGCCTTTACCTTCTTTATATCTTCCACAATGTCATAATCCATCTGCGGTTCAATGGGATGCGGTTTATCAACATTCATTTTTTCTTCATTGGGCTTGGCCAGCGCATCATTCTGCCTAGGATCTTGGTTGGTAATGGTGAATTCAGGAATTTTATCAGCTACGGAATTATTTTGAAATTTCTTAACATTTTTTTGCAGCCTTTTGATTTTTGGGAGTATGAGACAGTCTTCTTTAACCGACCCTTGGCTCCTTGTTGTAACGTTGGTTTCCATGACGTCCTTGTAACCCTAATTCTTTTCTTCTTCAGCATCAAATAACGAAACAGAATTCCACAAAACCATGGTGTCCTCTTCTTGTTCCTTCGTTGAAGTGGTACTCTCTTTTCTTTCTTCATCCCCATCTTCTGTTAATTTAGAGTCCAACAGCTGATTCATAACCAACGTCACCGAGTTTATCCATTGAGGACAATTCTTTTCAGAGTGTGGTTGCTGATGGAAAGTGTAGAAACTGTCCATGCCTACCTCTGTTAAATTCATAGATGCAGAATTGTGTGGAGGAGTCTGGGACTGATTGTTATCCTCTCTTTTTTTGTAATAGGGTTTATAGAACTTTTGAGTTTCCTTCTCTTTCTCCAAGTCTATGATTTTGTTAGAAAGCTTCTGCATCATTTTTGCCATACTCTCAAAATCTGGTGATTTCTCTTCCTTAGGCTTAGTAAACAATAAGGCTTTCCTTCCCACACCTTTCTCTCCTGACTGTTCGGGATAATCTTCGATACTTTCTCTTTCAGCCTCCACTATTTCCGCCTCTTCATAGGTTTCCGCCAAAGTTGTCTTGGCCCTTATTTTGGCAAACATGGCCAACTCAAGGCCTAAAGCCGAAGTATAATATTCAATCAGGACCTTGTCCGAAGGTTTGTCAACTTCAGAAAAATTCTTGAGGTATGCTGCAAATCTTTGAGTAAAGCTGTGCACCTTCTCCTTTCTCTCTTTCTTCAAGGCGCATAGTCCTTTCATGAGGGTTGCATGAGTCTTTTGAGTCGCATACTTACTTCTGAAAATTCTCTCGAAGGTATCCCAATCAGGAATAGAGTTTGCACGCAACCCAAAATACCATGATGTTGCAACTCCTTTAAGGGTGTGCGGAAAAAGTCTGCAAACTACATCCTCATGCTCCCTTCTATGGCCAAGTAAAAACTTTGCAGGTGGTCATCTACTAGTATCTTCTCACTTGGGTCGAATTTGGGCAGCATCTTCTCAAAGGCTTGAGGTAAATCATGTAACGGAGGTGTTAGGTTAGATTTAAAGGTGTTCTGGCTCTCCAGGCAGGTGGTGGATTCGATGGGTTTGGTGGTGGATTGGAGTTAACGCCTGCCATGAGTCTGGGTGGAGAGTGAGGAGGTGAGAAAAAAGGAGTGTGAGCAGGAGAGCTATGAGGAGTATCTGGGCCTTCTTGATTCAAAGGCAGTACAACTTCCTGTAAGGCTGTCTCCACAAGTTATTCCCAATCCCCAACCAGCACTGAGTCTTCCAATATAGGACGATCTTTTCTTTTATATTCTTTTCTGGGCAATTCAAGGATGATTAGCAATCCTCCAATATTATTCACATATGCCCTGGTGTGTCTTCTCAGGTTATTAACAACCTTGTTGTCAACACAAAACAAATGTTCTTTACTCCTTTCTTCTGGAATTGGATTATGAATCCCACTGCTTTCAGAACTGTTACCGGTGGAATAATCTCGGGAAAACGGGCTTCCTCGGACAGCCATGCTCTGGTGGCCCTCCTTCTAGCGCCAGAAACTGTTGAGGCCTGGAAATTTGCAGGCAACAACAGCAAGGGATTCTCCCCAGTCAACGTTCCCAACTAGCCCGTGACTGTTTGTTGTAGGGAATCCGTCTGGTTTACGGTCCGGCTACCGTAGGTCAAGTAACAAAAGGGTTTACCAGTTGCGGCCCGGTCCACCATATGTTTTGTATTTTTGACTTAATGTATGATATGCACGTGCCTAATTAACAATGCAGGATGATAAAGATGCAAAGAGTAGTCACAATGTGATGCACAGGTTCTTACCTCTCGTCTTAGAACTCACAAGCATCTAAATCATATATGCACGAAAATAAATACTAACTAAACTATCTCTAAAGAGCGGGTTATTAATTCATGAGCAATGCATCGTTGTCCATGTGTTATGGCAAATCACAGATAGCTGTTCTTACAACCAAACATATCAACATGAATAAAAGTATACATGATAAGATAGCTCATCAATAGTTAACTCCCATTACTCATAGTGGAAAAACATCATAAATGTATTGAAGAACATTCAGACAAGAACATAGGTTCAGGAAGTTAGAACGCTCTTACAGCTAATGAGACACAGTTGAAAACGAAATAGTTCACATTCAACATTGCTCATTTAATCACATTGATACATTCCACTTAGCACTTTCTCCAACAGGCAAAATTTGCAGTCTCTGGTTTGTAAAACGAAATAGTTCCTCTTACAAGCAATAGTTTACAAGTTTTTGAGAGGGAAAAATCCCCTTCCCTATTCTAACTTTCAGATATTTAAATTAAAACAGCAGACCACTTGGGTTTCCCCAAACGTGTGACCTTTCGGTGCCATAAAACGTTTCATATTCCCATTTTACATTCTGTATGCATTAATGATTTGATCAGTTAATGATAGACCTTTCGGGTTTGTGTCTTTGTCGTTATTCATTTTGTCTTTAGCTTCACTTGTCCTCTTTGCGATCCTGCTGATTTTCGTTTGATCTTTGTCAAAACTGTCAAGATATGTCTTCGCGCCATGGTCACCTCCACAGTCCCTTAAGTCCACCTGTGATTAATCAATGTGTATCATTTTTTGGGATTGCATTTTAAAACAAAACGTTAAAATCTATCAATCAAACGACTGCTCAACGAGAAAGATCATGCGTTGCATTGCTGCTAACACGGCGAGGTAGACTTATCCACAGCCGCACAATAGGGCTTTTAACAGGCGATGGGCGCTGCGAAAAACTTAAACACGTCGGAGTCGGAAGAGTTAAGACCCAAGATGCGGGCGGGAAAACCTCAAATCGGAAATTGGAAAGAGAACGACATCGGCAGCCAAGTGCTTTGCATAGCTGCAATGGCGGGAAGAAAAATACTACGAACACGCGACCCATATCGGCGGTGGAGTGCTTTTCACTTCAGTTGCTTAGCTGGTTTGAGGGCCACAACAGTGGAAGATCAAAAGGTTATAGCCATGCAACACGAATCGGAGGGCGGAGCGCTTTTCACTTCAGGTGCCTAGCTACTTTGGGAGCCGCAACGGCGGAAGAAAAAAGGACAACAGCCTCCGATCTAAGGGACACAAAACTTTAAATTTGGCAGCGATTTAAACTGCTTCGCCTCTGAAACAGTGTTTTGCAATGGACAAAAAGGCCTGACCCATTTTCAACTCAGCAAAACAAACTTTAAATCTGCGATCTACAACAATTCTAAATAAGAGCAATTTCTGAAAACCAGGACAAAAGATAACCTTCAAAAAACCATCCAAAATTAAAGCACGACCAAAGGTTCAAAGATCCAAATGATTAAAAACCACGCTAAATCATGAGGAGGGGACCAAAATTTAAGAAATTTGGGGAAAACAGTTGCAGCTGCAACAGGTTTTCAGAATCCAACTTTGTCGAAGGCTTCTCCTACCCCTTTTATAATCATCTTCAAATTTCACCTTATGTGGTGAATCCTTCTGGATCAAAATACATATTCCTCATAAATTATGGAATCTTCTCTTGCTTTCTTCTTAACAGCCTCATCGTCTTTGTTGTCATGAGCATGAAATCTCTTATTCTTTCCTTTCTTTGCATGGTATTTACCTTTGGGGAAATATTTCTCAACATTTGTCTTCTTATCACAAATGAAACATCTGAGCTGTGAGAGATCCTTCTTTGGAAATATTCTCTTCTTGTAAGAATGTTCTTTCTTCATTATCCTTCCCTTCTTAACATGAGCTGTTAGGGATTGATTATCATATTCACTAATCTTTTTTTATCTTGATATCAATCGAGCTTCTTCTTGTGTACATTCCTCCCATAGTCTACTGAACTAGGTGAACTTTCTTATAGAACAATTTCCTTGAATGAATTATTCCCATGATCTTGGGAGACCATTCAATGTAGTCATCACCACTTTTGCTTCTTCTACATTGTCTCCAATAGCTTTTAGTTATTCCTTGATTGGGGAGATTCTTGTGAAGTAAGATTGAATGCTTTCTAACATCTGCAACTTCACACCCTTGAGTTAAGTCCTCAAGTCCATATCCCTATTGCTATTCATTTCTTCATATAAGTTGGTCAAAGCATCAAAGATATCTTTGGGAGTTCAAGGATGATACATGTGGAATCAAATGATCCTTGATAGAGCCTGCAATAATCCTCTTGGATCCACAATTGTGGGATGAAAAGTAAATTGTGCTTTGTACATCCAGAACATAGTGCCTCACAAGTCATTCATTAGGGTCACTCCTTTAGAAGCATTAATGGGACATAAGCTCAATGTCTCACATATGAGATTTTTTGGCTCCAGAGCATCAGCTAGAATTCATACTGACTAGAGGAAATCCTTCAAAGCTCAAAATAGCGAATGCATACTGCTAGGATATGCAGATGATGCAAAGGCATACAAACTGATGGATATTGCAACCAAAAAGTGCTTTATAGAGTGCAGTGTTCAATTTTAAGAAGATCATGTGCATGATCCACAACCAACTGAAGAAAAAGAAGGTATAATTACTCAATCATTTCCATTTGCAAATGATGATGTATTAGCTAATATTTCAAATTCAGAGTCCAAATATGAGGATAAAGATACTCAAGATCTTTCTATTGATAATGAACCTCAAGTAGATCCAAATCCATATCCAGCACCTGCTCCCTATAAAAGGCCTAAATGGGCCCAAAATCTCATTGAAGCCACTGGGAATAGTTTCGAGGATCCAAATGACAGAAGAAGAACAAGATCTCAATATTGGGATGAAAACCTTGCACTTTGTCATATAGATCCACTTCTCCTAGAGAGTTGCTTCATGACGATGGGGTCAGATCCACAGTCCTACAAGGAATATTTCCATGATCGAATATGGTAGGCAACCATGGATAGTGAGTTTGATTCACTACAAGACAACCAGACTTGGAAGCTTGTCTCCTTACCTCATGAGAGAAATATAGTTCAGTGCAAATGGATCTACAAGATGAAGCTAGTAGTTGGTGGAACCACTACCAAGTAAAAGGGTTTGTTAGTGGGAAAGGGGTACTCACAAGTCCATGGGATGGACTGCAATGAGGCATTCACTCATGTTGCAAGAATGGACTCCATAATGCTAGTTTTTCCCATTGCAACTTTAAAGAGGTGGGAGGTGCATCACATGGATGTGAAGAGTGTCTTCCTCCACGGTGACCTGGAAGAGGAGATCTATATGAGATAGCCTGAGGGGTACCCTAAAGATTCCTCCTTGGTATAAAAACTGAGTAAATATCTCTATGGGCTCAAGCAATCCCTAAGGTCATGGTATGCTAATATGGATGCATTCCTAATGTCAGGGAAATTCGAGAGGTGCAAGTATGACTGAAATGTCTACATGCAGCAGAAGGGAGGCTTCTTATTGTTGAGTGTTTTGTATGTGGGTGACTTTCTCATTACTAGTGGCTCATATTTTGGATTGAGAGGCATCAAGTCAACTTTGAGCGAGGAATTCTCCATGACTAATCTAGGACTGCTAAGGCAGTTTATTGGTCTCGAAGTGAATCAAAAATCTTGCTCATCTATTGGATTGAGAGGCATCAAGTCAACTTTGAGAGAGGAATTCTCCATGACTAATCTAGGACTACTAAGGCGGTTTATTGGTCTCAAAGTGAATCAAAAATATTTGGGAATCATGATTACACAGTCCAGATACATAGGAGATTTGCTCAAAAGATTCCACGTGACATATTGTAAAGCAACACCATTCCCCTTCTATCTGGCATCAGGTTGGAAGAAGGTGGCTCCACACCACTTGTTGATAGTACACTCTACAGACAACCAATTGGTAGCCTATTATATCTCACCCATCCAAGGCCATATTTATCTTATGTTGTGAGTGTTTTTTCCATATTCATGCAGGAGCCACATGAGACGCATTGGAAAGCAACAAAGCACATCTTGTATTATGTTCAAGGTACGAGGGAGTTTGGGATCCATTATTCTGTTGTGCACAACTAGACTTGATTGATTTTACTTATTCATAATGGGCTGGTGATAGTACTGATAGGAAATATACATCAGGATTTTTGTTCATGTTGGGATCTGGACCAATGTATTGGTCAAGCAAGAAGCAGGCAACTCTTTCTCTCTCTTCAGCTGAAGCGAAGTATTGGGGGGTTATGAATGCATCTATTCATGAAGTTTGGCTACATGGGATTCTAACAGAGTTTGGAATTCACAATTATCCTTCAGTATACCTATATTGTGATAATCAAAGTGCAATCAAGATATCCAGTGATCCAGTACAGAAGCAGCGAACCAAGCACATTGAAGTCCACATCCACTACATCAGGAAACTAGTGCATAGTAAGGCCATCATTCTACATTACTTCCCTACAGAGGATTATATTGCAAACATATTCACCAAGTCTTTCACTGAAAAGAAGTTTGCCTATCTTGGATCTCTTCTTGGTGTAAAGGTTTGATTCAGTTATTGTTCATTTTTTCCTACTCTTTTTTTGTTGTTTTTTTAGGGGGGGTTCCCGTGAGGATTCCCCATTTCCTCAATTTGTTGAACAATTATTTTTGCATTGGATTTTAAGGGTGACCTTTGGTATTAGTTTCTAGGGCCCAGGTTTTCCAAGTTAGGATAAAGGGTAGGTGTTAAGATTAATTAATAATCCTCCCTTTGAACACCATAGTCTAATTGTCATTTCCTAGATTAGGAGTTTATTACCACCTCACTAGTGCAATGGGGGACTCATATGGGGACCACCTAACACTTGATGCACCAGTTTTCATGATTTTAGGAGCTCCAAATGCTAATCCCTATAATTTAGGATCCCACACTGAGTCATGGGAGTTCATCATCAGTTTACCCTAGTTTATGTTGGGTTATCCTCAAAAGGTCATCATTTAGTTCATCTTCAGTTAGTCTAGCACCACTTTTCCTTGATTCAAGGAGGTTAGGTACCTTTTCCTACCTACCTTATCTAGTTAACTGACTATGAACTAATTTAATTGTCCCAAGTTAGATTAGTGAGCTCTCAGTGGTGATTTTATCACATTGAGTTAGCACTACAGTCAGTCCAAGTTGGTGAATTCGAATCCTAACTAGTGTATTTGAATTCTCCCTATTGTATCATCATTGTATTACATAGAGGTTAATGATAATGGGTGTAATGTTATTCTAAAAAAATCGGTTTCCTAGTTGTTCAATTTTTACAATGAATGTTTGATCAGTGTATACTAAATTTCTTCTCTCTCCCACAACCTTCTTTCACTGTCAATTCATTTAGGCCTGAGGATCCCAAGATTTTATAAATCAAACAACGTATTAGAGCTTAAGGGGGGGTGTTAGGATTAATTAATGATCCTCCATTTGACCACCATGGTCTAATTATCATTTCCTATCTTATGAGTTTATTGCCACCTCACTAGTGCCATGGGTGACTCATCTAGGGCCCACCTAACACTTGATGCACCGGTTTGCATGATTTTAAAATATCTAGAGGTCAATCCCTATAATTTAGGAGCCCATGCTGAGTTAGCATTGGATTCAATCCAAGTTGGTGAATTTGAATCCTACCTAGTGTATTTGAATTCTCCCTATTGTATCATCATTATATAACATAGAGGTAAATGATAATGGACGTAATGTTATGCAAACCAAATTTTGTCTCCTGGTTGTTCAATTTTCACCATGAATGTTTGATAAATGTACACCGAATTGCTTCTCTCTTGTCAGGTACCCGTACCCCATTATCATGCAGAATTAAAAAATTTCATCGAGAACTTCCATTGTTCATAGAAACACGGGGCATGGTCACAAACCACTTCTCAACATTTCCAAAATTGTCACGCTCCCTCTTGTCTTCCATTGATCAGCTCGACAATCTGCAGGGAAACATCTCAGAGGAGATCGAACGACGGAGAGAAAACGCGACGAAAATCAAGAATCCCGAACAGTCCCGCAGACTGGAACCAAATCGACGGTTTAGAATCCACCCGCAAAAATTGACAGTGCGGAAAGCCCGAGTTGATGGAGAGGAAGTTACAAAAATTGCAATCTCACTTCCCGCAACCCGCATCCCACATCCCGCATCAGAAATATATCAACGGCATACAATCATCCTGCGAAGATCGACGGTGCGGAAACCTAAACTTGTGGGGCTGGGAAATGTGGAAATCGTGACACCGCGATCTCGCATCCCGCAAGTTGCAAAAAGGAAGAATTGTGGAAACCACGGTTTGTGAATCGTCATTCCGCATCCCGCAAGTTGTGGAAGGGAAAATCTGTGGAAACCATGATCTGCGAACCGTCATTTCGCATCTCGCATCCTGTAGACTGTGTAAATGGATATTTCTAGCAGGAATCGCAACCTTTTTTTTCACTAAAGTCTTGGATCGATCTGATCATTCAGGTCATTACCGATCTGGAAAATCTACCCTACAACTTAGCTTGAAATGTATTGATGGAAAACATACATAGATGCCTATAATTGCAGTTATTCAAGGAACAATGTGTCAATTTAACACAACAACATGTTCATCACATTTCATCAATCAATTTACAATACAAGAATACAACTGCAGAGAATAACGTAGAAAAGAACACTTATCTTGAATAGAACTTGTCCCGCAACCAACTATGTTGCTGCAATGTTCCACCCAACCATAGGCTAGTGTGCTCTTAAACTCTTAGCAACATTGCCACCCCCGAGCTGGGAATGATCTTTCCCAAGGAATAAGGAACACTAACAGGCTTCACCATAGCCAAGGATACAATAAAACTCAGTCAAGCCAACACAGTTGGGTTTATTAGACTTACACAAGCATTGTTTTACAGTTAGCCAAATTCACATGAGACACAACCAAGCCAACAAATGGGTTTATCAGGCTACCAGCCAAGCCATCCTTCCAGTTGGGTTTATCAGGCTATCAAGGAGGTGGAAAAACTGATTGCTAAGATAGTGAGCTCAACCTAGAGCTATGAACACCCACACTGGATCTAGCCTGATTTCTAAACAATTACACACCCAACACAATGAATCATCCCCTTCTCTGCTACGCAGTCCCTCGAGCCATGCCTTCCCTTCTAGTGTTATTCATGGCATGCAAGGAAGAAAACCAGCCTTCTAGATTGGTCTGTGAGGTTCTTTCACACACCAAGTTTATCAAGCAAGTAAAGACTCTATCTCCATTCCTTCAATCAAATCAATTACCAAACACGGATGCACACATAGGGATCTTCGTCCTGGGATTTATCAGAACGTAGAAGATGCCAGGGATTACATACACACACAGAAATTTACAAATTTTTGAACATTCTCGATGCCAGACCGGTTGTTGCACAAATGCCAAAATGAAAATGTTTTCGGTGTTTCAATCAAAGGCATAAAATCAAATTCAGGGAACTCATGTTTAGGAAACAACTAACACACTGGAGAAAACGTGAACAAAACAAATCCACACAGGAAAAACCAAAAAAAGAAAGGGAACAGATATATAGATAGGAGAAAAATCATGATGGTTCAAACTTAGAGTGGTTTTTGCTCGCTAGCTGCTGTGTGAATCCCCCCCCCCCAATTCCAGTTTCCCAAAAATGTTTTGTTCATTCCAATTCATGAGGGAAGCTGAAACATTGTCGCATGAGGGAATGGTGGTCATTTTTAGTGTTTTCTTGCCCAAGAAATTCAAAAACGTTTTCCCAGAATTGGTGCTCTGTCCAATTCGAATTTCCCCACTCTTCCAATCCCCCACTCTCTCATCCTTAGGAAAAATCATGCCCCCATCTCACTTAGTTGCGTTGACATAGCTAGCTATGGGTTTTAATTAAAATTACAATTTTAACATAATGTCCAGTTGTTAATGTTCAACTAGCATAAAGAAAAATACCATCGGCCACATTTTAATTGCCAAAACATAATACTAAATCGATGGTGGTTCTTTTTCCTAGCTCCACACCATGATTATTTACATCATTTATTTAAATGCAACGGGGTCAAAACCAGGGTATTACATTCCCCTCCCCCTTCAACAGCATGATCCCCAGTGCTTTACAACATTGAACAATAATATTCATTGATACTGCCCTCAGCAATCCGCAGATTCAAACAAAAATGGATGTGCCAGTCGCATGGCATCCTCCATCTCCCACATAGCTTCTTCAGGACCGTAGTGCCTTCATTGCACCTTCACATGTCCTGTTGCTCAGTTCCCGAGCATTGTGACCTTCTTGGTGAGGATGCGCATAGGCTCGATCTGGAACTCTCCTTCTGGTTCCACCTGAATCACATCCCAATTTATTACATGGTTAGGATCATGTACATACTTCTTAATCAAAGAAACATGAAAAACATTATGAGCTCCAGTGCTAGCAGGCAATGCAAGTCTATATGCAACTGGCCCTATTCTTTCAAGCATTTCAAATGGTCCACGGTATCTAGGTGACAACTTGGCACAACTTCCAACCTTCAAGGAACTCTTCTTTGTCCTCACTCTAAGGTAAACATGATCCCCAACGCTGAACTCTCTATTCACCTTATGCTTATCTGCATAACTTTTCTGTCTATCCTGGGCTACTTTCACATTGTGCCTAATATTTACAACTTCCTGCTCCATCTCCTTGAGAAATTATGGACCAAGCATAACCCTGTTCACTGGATTATCCCAAGTCACTGGTGTCCTCCACCTCCTGCCATACAGAACTTCATATGGGCTCATCCCCAAGGATGCCTGCTTCCCATTGTTATAAGCAAACTCTACCAGGTGTAAATAATCTTCCCACTTTGTAGGTTTGTCCATCACATACATGCGAAGCATGTCTTCCAGTACCTGGTTAACTCTCTCGGTCTATCCATCAGTCTGAGGATGGTAGGCCATGCTGAAAATCAACTTTGTACCCAAATCTACAAACAAACCCTTCCAAAAATTGGAAGTGAACTTGACATCTCTGTCAGATACTATTGCCTTAGGCAATCCATGCAGTTTGAAAATCTCCTTCATGAATTTCTTTGCAATGTCATCAGTCTTGTACGTAGACTTAACCGGTATAAAATGTGCTTCCTTTGTTAACTTGTTAACTTGTGCTTCCTTTGTTAACTTGTCATTGACAATCCTGTAATAAAATCCATGGAAATAACTTCCCATTTCCATTCTGGAAGTAGCAAGGGCTGCAACAAACCTACTGGGTGTTGATGTTCAACCTTCACTTGCTGACACTTCATGCACCTTGAAATATATTCAGCCATGTCCTTTTTCATTCCTAGCCAAAAGTACTGCTTCCTAGCTATAGCAATTGTCTTCTGATATCCTGGGTGACCAGAATATGGATCTTGATGGATCTCATCCATAACAACCCTCCTCAAATTTGCTACATTTGGAATATAAATTCTATTCTTATAGGTAAGAAGTCCATCTTCTTCCAATTTATATCCCTCATACTTCCTTTCAAGGCTTTGTTGCTGCAACTTGTCCTTGACCTGTGCATACAATTCATCTTCAGCAACACGATTAGCAATCTACTGCCTCAAATCTGATTGGAAAATACTAAGAGATGCCACATGCATTTCCTGCACCTTCCTACTGAGTGCATCAGCTACCTTATTCTCTTTCCCTTTATGTGCTTGATTTCAAAATCAAACTCACATAAAAACTCCAACCATCTCACTTGCCTAGCATTCAGAGTGGGCTGATCAAACAAATACTTCAGACCACAATGGTCTGTCCTTAGCTCAAATCTTCTTCCCATCAAGTAATGTCTCCACATCTTGAGAGCATGTACTATGGCTACAAGTTCTAGATCATGAGTGGCATAGTTCTTTTCATGCTCCTTTAATTTTCTTGACTCATAACATATCATGTGGTTGTCTTGCATAAGAACTCCTCCAATTCCTTAACCGCATGCATCCGTACATACCACAAAATCTTTCTTCGAGTCTGCAACTTTTAAGACTGGTGCACTTGTGAGAAGAAACTTCAACCGCTGGAAACTTTCTTCACACTTCGAGGTCCATTCGAACTTTATCCCCTTCCTTTGCAAGGAAGTGATAGCATGTGCAACCTTAGAAAATCCTTCAATGAATCTCATGTAATATCCTGCAAGCCCCATAAAATATCTTACCTCTGTGACATTCTTTGGAGTATGTCGATTCTTAATAGCTTCAATTTTCTCAGGGTCTACAGATATACCCTCCTCTGAAATAATGTGACCCAAGTACTAAATTCTATCCCTATATAAGTCACACTTTCCCAACTTTGCATACAGCTGATGTTCTCTGAGAAATTGCAACGTTAGTCTCAAATGTTCTTCATGATCTTCTTCATTATTAGAATAAACAAGGATATCATCAAGGAAAACAAGAATGAATTTGTCCAAATACCTGTTGAAGACACTATTCATAAGGCACATAAATGTTGCTAGTTTTGAAAGACCAAATGGTACCACTACAAACTCACAATGTCCATACCTTGTCCTGAAGGTTGTCTTATGAATTTCTTCGTCCTTGATTCTCACCTGATGGTACCCAGACCTCAAGTCAATCTTGGAAAATACCTTTGCTCCTTTCATTTGATCAAAGAGGTCATCAATTCTTGGAAAGGGATATTTGTTCTTCACCGTGACTTTATTCAGCTACCTGTAATCAATACACAATCTGAGTGTACCATCTTTCTTCTTTACAAACAAAACTCGTTCTCCCCAAGGGGACACACTCAGCTTGATATACTTTTTATCCAACAATTCTTGTAGATCCATCTTCAACTCTAACATTTCTGGTGTACTCATTCTGTAGGGTTCCCTTGACACTAGTCCTACTCCCGACACAAGTTCAATTGTGAAATCTATTTCCCTCTTTGGAGGAAGTCCTGGAACCTCATCAGGAAAAACATCCTTGAAGTCTTGCAGCACATGATAGTCTTCCAACCTAGGATTTTCATTCTCTGCTGCTTCATCAATATGGGTTGCATACAACTGACAACCTTTTCTACCAAACTTCTTTAACTGCATTGCTGAAATCTACCTCACGGACATTACCTTTGGAATCCCTCTTATAACTACTAGTTTCCCTTCTTCATCCATGCATTTAAAAGTATTATTATAACAATCAATTTTCACTCTATGAGCTTCTAACCAATCCATTCCAATGAGAAGATTATAGGAACCAAGTGGCAGAACATTCAGATCTACACAATTGATCAATCCATTCATCACCAATGGACATTTCTCCACCACTTCATTAACTTTTCTCTTAGTTCCAGTGGCTAGCTGAACTAAGCAAGACTTGCTATGCTTTACCTTCTTAAGAGCATAAACCTCCACTAATATAGGAGAAATATAACTGTGAGTAGAACTAAGGTCAACCAAAATAGAAATAGATTGCTCAACAATGTTACCTACAACTTCAACCACTGTTGACTAGTGATCTTCCTGGCGGTCTTCCAGTGCTGCATAAATTCTAGGTACAGCTCTTGCCACTTGTCCCACTATTTCTGCCTCTTGAATATTGTACACTGGCCTTGCATTTCCATTCTCAAGTGGATAGTACCTACACATGTGGGGTCCTCCACATTTCCAACATTGGAGTGGTCCTTTGTTCTGCTATGGATCCTTTAGCTTCTCTCTCGTCACTCTGGCAGGCTGCTTCTCAACTTGTGTTGGTTGCTTCTGTTGATTTCTGAAGTTAGAAGGTTTAAAATATTTCTTCCTATGATCTAACTTCTCATTCATCTTGTTCTTCCAAGTATTTTGATAGTCAGGTTTGCCTCTACTTTGCTCATAGCAATACTTAGCCTTCCTTATTGCTTCTTCCAGGTTTCTAGGCTCATAAAACTCAATTCGGTCTTTGTAAGACTGAGGAAATCCACTCAGAAAATGCTGGATTTTTACCTTCTCATATTTTATGTACCTGACATACCTCAACATCCTCAAAAACTTATTGGCATATTCTTCTATAGTCTGTTGTCCCAATCTTAGCTCATGGACCTCTTTGATCTTGTCATCATAGCACCTGTCAGAGAGGTACTTCTCCTTGAAATACTTATGGAACTTCTTCCACACAATCTTCCTTTCATTGATCTTCTTTACTTTCCTGAAATGCTCCCACCATATGGATGCTCTTTTGGTCAAATCGAAAATGGCTACTCTGGCTTTCATATTCCTGGAATAGTCTTGGACTTGGAAATATTTTCTCATCCCAAGAATCCAAGCTTCAGCTTCTTGACCAGTCTTTATCTCACCATTAAATGTAGGAGGCCTTTCCTTCTTAAATTCATCTCGTGATTGGTTCTAGTGGCACCTCCTTCTTTGAGTCCCATGAAAAGAAGAACTTGAATCTCCAGTGGACCCTTCAGAGTCATATGACTCACTAGGTGATCTCTTTCTTCTTCTAGCGGTGTTCTTACTCCCTTCTGGATTTTCTGTTCGGTCCTCGGAGTTCATCTTTCTCTAAATATCTATCAAAATTTGCAGCATGGCTGCATTCAACTAATTCTAATCCTCCTTAGCCTTAACCAATCTTTCATTATCTGCCTTGTAACTCTGCATCTCTGCCATTAGGCTTCTCATGGTGGCTGCAAAATATGGGGGAGTCTCTTGCAACCTTCTCCCATTAGACTCTGTCTTAGCCTTTCCAACTTGGACATTTTCCCCCATAGTGTCTTGCACACGCTTGTATGAATCTCGTGCCTCATATCTGTTAGAATAATCAACCCATAGTTAGCTACCTTAGACATTAATTAATCCAATTTTTGTCTTATTTGCCTAGTTTCCATATTCCACCTTATGCAAGTTGTCCTCCACACATCCAAAGTGGTCAAACTTGATAAATTTGAGCCATGGAGCGCTTGGGAAACCACTTGGAATCAAATCTACTTTATTCCTGGCCTTCCTAGTGCATGTCTGCTTTTTCTGCTTTATTGCCTGCTTTTTCTGAG
>LPNX010946302.1:251669-285472 GCA_001517045.1 Pseudotsuga menziesii
ATCTGCAATGATTTAGTTCAGAGACAGAGAACCAAACACATTGAGATCCATATGCACTACATCAGACAGCTTGTGCATGATGGCACCATTCACCTACTCTTCTGTTCATCTTCGGAACAGGTAGCAGATATCTTCACCAAAGTTTTTTGTGAGAAGACATTCAGCAATCTCAAATCACTGCTGGGGATTGCCGATCATGCTATGAAGCATGAGTGATGACAATATTTTCAAATTTTGCTTTACTGTCCATGTTTAAGGGAGGATTTTTCCCACTGGATTTTTGCCTCTTTCCTTGGTTAAATGGACATGCAGTATGTAAAGGGTGACTAAGCCTTGTTGCTAGGCCCTATAATTTTCTGATATTTTACTCATAAGTCAGGCTTAAGGGGGGGTGTTAGAATAATCAACCCATAGTTAGCTACCTTAGACATTAATTAATCCAATTTTGTCTTATTTGCCTAGTTTCCATATTCCACCTTATGCAAGTTGTCCTCCACACATCCAAAGTGGTCAAACTTGCTAAATTTGAGTCATGGAGTGCTTGGGAAACCACTTGGAATCAAATCTACTTTATTCCTGGCCTTCCTAGTGCATGTCTGCTTTTTCTGCTTTATTTCCTCCTTTTTCTTAGTTTTAAGGCAATTGGGAAAGTTTGACTAGGTGAAGTTAACTTGTTTTTTGTCCTCATCATCCTCCACTCTTTTCTCCTAAGAAAAGCATGTATGAGTTGTCCTTCCATCATCTATTAGCTTGCCTAATTGATTTTTCCAATTCATGAGCTCCTAGATAGATTTGGAAACTACTTTATGCACCTATGGGGGATTTGCTTAGATTTAGTAAGCCTGCTTTTGACCAAATTCGAATGGCATCCTTATGCATTCGATTCTCTCATGTAATTATTTATTGTGGCAGCCTATGACTTCACATGGTTGGCTATTGTACACTTATTCAATACAGATTAGTGTTCTGCTCCATATTCAGTCTCCTTTGTGTGTAATTTGCATGTGTAATTGGCAATTTTTGTGAGTGTAATTGTTCTAACACCTAGGTTCAATTTCCATAATATCTATCATAGGTTCTCATGGCTGAGACAACAACCCACTTTTCCACAATGTACTATGCCTCTACAAAATGTGTTATCATAAGTGCTATAGAGCCAACCCTATTTCTTGTTGGATGTAACCCTAGATCCCTCTAGGACATAATAAACATATCCATATAGTTCCAACCCTTTTTTATGTTGGATGTACCTCATATAGTGCCAATCCTTTTTCATATTGGATGTACTTTGCAGTGTTAGTCCTGTTTCTTACTAGATGCCTTCGTAGGGTCAGTATTGTTTCATATTGAATGCAGATCTCTGCAGTGCCAGTCCTTTTACATAAGGGATGCCTTCACAAGGTTAGTCATGTTTCATACTAAATGTGGATCTATGTAGTGTCATTCATGTTTCATATTGAATGCCTTCACAATTTCAGTCCTATTTCATACTAAATACGAATCTATGCAAAGTCAATCATGTTTCATATTGAATGCCTTCACAGGGTCAGTCTTGTTTCATACTAAATGCATATCTTTGCAGTGTCAGTCTTGTTTCATACTAAAAGCAGGCCTAGAACCCTTCTGGGACTTCAAAGATTCAATCTTGTTTCATATTGGACGTGTCTCTCGGCAGGTTCAGTCATGTTTCATACCGAATGTAGGACTGGAACCATCTAGGACTTCACAGAGTCAGCCATGTTTCATAATGGATGTGTCTCTTTGTAGGGTCAATCTTGTTTTATATTGAATGCAGGCCTAACACTATCTAAGAATTCAACACTCCCTCTCATGATGGACATCGATCTGCACAACTCCAAGTTTGTACTTGAACTACTCAAACTTTAATCTCACCAGAGGCTTGGTCAAAACATCAATTGTTTGCTCATCCATCACCACATACTAGAGATTCACTACTCCTCTGTGCATCATATCTCAGATATAGTGATACTTGATCTCAATATTCTTTGACTTGTCATGGAACAATGGGTTCTTAGACAACTTTACACAACTTTGTTTGTCACAAAGGATACAAGTCACCTCTAACTAGAGATCAAACAGATATGACAGTAGCTTCTGAAGCCATACTGCCTCACAATTAGCCGAACAAGATGCAATGTATTCTGCTTCGGCTTTACTCAGTGCCACACTTGACTTCTTCCTGCTAAACCAAGATTTCACCCCGGATACCAAACTGAAGCAGCATCCTAAAGTAATTCTCATGTCCCCATCCAAATAAGACTACTTGCAAATAATGTTTCACCAACCTACTAGTTCCCTAGGTTGAGGTGGAGACATAAATTTGGTAATAAGGGGGATATAGGACCCAAAAGGACCTTGGTTTACCATATTCACATTAAAATGGGTCACATAAATAATAAATGTTAAGAAAATAAGGTGGCATTGGTTCATGGAGACAATTCAGAGCTTCTGGAGTCTTTTGGTGACTAGATTCCCCCACACACTTGGCATGACCTTCATCCAAATTCAAACCCATTAGCAATGTATCATTCTTATAGGGTTATGTGGTGTCATACAACCTATAATGAACCAAGAAATTCAAGTTATGAGACAATATTAACTCCCATGAAAGAGGAAAATACGAAGAAGACAATGCATGCCACTTTGATGGAGATTCCATGCACTCTATGACAACTAATGATGAAAGATTCTATGAAAAATATGGAAAATTCAGACCTGATTGCATACCTATGACAAATCTTACATGACATGGCTAAAAATAGCCACCAATAGGGTTTATTTGGGAGTTATAGGCAGCCATTCGAATTGGGGAAAGAATTGGAGCATGAAGGAAAAGACAAGTGACATAAGAGTTACTAAACCACTAAGATAAGTTGGAGGAATCACATGGAGGAAAATTCGACCTTAGGAGGAATAATGAAGTTAATAAAATTATGTCATGAGGAAGTATAATATATTTTTATCATTTGTTGATTGGCCTTTGGCATTTTGGAGCGCTTTTGCTTATCCATTGCATGGTGAGTGTTGACTCTCCCTGCTTGTGAACCAATTTCGTGGATTCCTTTACAAGATGGTTTATGGAGAGGCCATTCACACCTCTCAGTGGAGTTGAATGAAGGTGTTTTAGTTTCAAGTTGAATTCCATACAGTTTTAGTTCTCCTATATATCCCTATTCTCCCATTCCTTCTTCTCCATTCCGCGACACTCTCATGTTGATGGCGCACTTGTTGGAGTGGTGCTTGCTCTTTGATGCATACATTTGATTCCCAATCTGGGGTATATGATGTATGTATTTTTACTTTTATTTCCATATCATCTATAACCCAAAATCCAAGAAATTCATATGTAAAAAGCTTGCATTCTCATGCCATTAAATCACTAGTTTTCATGAATTTGTCTTCCATCTTGAAATAATTTTATATATTGAAATAATTTTATATAAAATTTGGCTTCCATAGTGAAATAATTTTAATTAACATATTCTATGTATCTCTAATTCCAATAAATTCAAGTGTGAATAGCTTGCATTCTCGTGTCATTGCATCCTTAGTTTTCATGAATTTGGCTTCAATCTTGAAGGAGTTTTAAATAGTATTTGTCTGAGTGTTATTATCTGATTTTCATGATATTTTGAAAGCTATTTTTATGCTTTATATTACCACTATACTTAATTTTACTTTCACAACCATCTATTCTACTTTTCATGTGTCAGATTTCAGCTAGTAATGTAATTTCCCCTTAAGCAATTTCCATGAAAGTTAACATACAAATGTTGCACATCATAATAAGTTTGAAGAGCTTGATAACCATGATTAAGTATATCCCTGTATGTATTATATTCATCCCCATACTATTTTTTTAAATTTTGGAGGGTCGTAGTTGAGTTGGAGAGCTAAATTGGCATCCACCCCTGGGGGGGAATATGACCTCGATTTCCTAAGAAAATTGCACTTTCTCTCCTTGGCCCAAATGAATTTGTTGGAGCTTAAATTCATATAAAAAGTTTCAATAGTTCATATTGTCATGTTATAATAACCATCCTATCCTTTCATTTCAAATTTAAGATCACTTGGTGTTAGTTGGAACCCCCTAGAGTCGTGACTAGTTAAGCCTGAATTTGCTCAAATTGCACTTTTTCCAAAATTTCCAAGTAGGGACATTACATTGGTATTAGAGAATGGTCTTGTAACCTTTTGAATTTCTCTATTCATGTTTTCTGGTGATTATCTCCCTCCATTAGAGACTGAAACTAAAGATATTGTTAGTGGAAGAGAAGAAGGTGAAGAAGGCAATTATGCTTTAGTGGTGTTTAGGGATAAACTAGGAGTAGAAATTATCATATGATAAGGAGGAATTTAATACATTCATAAAGTCATATTTTGATGATATCACCAAGAATATTATGCAAGGATTTGAAATGATGGCTATCCAACTTAGGGATAAGCTAGCAGCAAGGGGTATTAGTAGTTCCCGTGATGAAGAGAAGAAGACCTATGGGGAAACTATTTCTCTAGGAATGGACCTCATAATAGACCCCATGACTTCAAGAATCAAAACATACCTACAAATCCTAAATTTTTAAAGTCTAAATATAACCTTGTCACTCCTTATGGCATGAAGGAAGTAGTAGATGAGTGGCAACAACTAAATGAACATGTATGTGCCAAACCACCACGAGCTACTCCTATGAATGAATTAGAAATATTGAGAGCAACATGTAAAACCTTGCCCCAAAAATATCAATCATATCTTTATTTGATGGGAGGGACACATAATACCATTCTTTTTTAAGACTTTGTTGATTGGTTGTTTGAATATAGTCCTAATAGTGAAAATGTGAACTCATTAAGGAACAATCAACAATCCACGAGTGTGGAGAAGACAAAGGAGACATCAAATTCTATGGGTGGTGAAGCAAAAGAAGAATTACATCAAGAGGATATAAATTCACTCACAAGTGACTCTGAAAAATATGAGGAAACATCACATAAGAATGAAGAATAGTCCCTTGAAACTATTCAATGTCATTTTGAGACACATTCTACCATGGACATGGACCAAAGAGCGTATATTCATGGATGCTTGAACTGTGAAGGAGTACGTATTGATGGGTGCTCACACCTCTATGTTGGTGACATAGATAACACTTTTGAAGATGTTAATGCAATACAAAGTTCTCATGAACATGAATATTAAGACCTTGCAGCAGATAATGAAGAACCAAGATCAACTTTCCCATCACCACTTGAGCTTCAAGAAGTTGATCAAATCAAGAAGAAAGAATAAGAGGAGGTTCCTCAACAAGAACCTATTTTTCTTTAAGGGTTGTTGAGGATGGATCAAAAGAATATTCAAGAGGACCTAAAGACTCCCCCTGGCACACATCCTTTGGTCTCAAAAATTTGTTGGAGCATGGAAGAGAAATATTCCCTAGAGGACATCGAGAAAATTTAGAAGGAAATATCCAACATCAAAGCTAATATTTTGAATTTCCTTTTTGATAGAGATTATTTAATTTAGATTTTTTGTTTGTATCATGGAATAACCTTGAAGAATGTATAATATAATGACAAGCTCTCAAATGAGTTGGAGTCCACCCAAAATGCACTCCAAAAATATATGGTGCAGATTGAGCAACTTCAATAGAGGTTACAAGGGTCCTTTACACCCTCCCACACATCAAACAATAATTCAATGGTCGAAAGAATTTATGTTATAAAGGAGGAACCTCATGTGATGGTGGAACATGAGGTACATGTTGATATGTAGGTGCTTGAAAAGGATACATTCAAACAATAAGGAAACCAAGCACTTGTTCTTGTTCATAGGGATTATGATTTGCCTCCTTGTGAGAGTCATAGAGCCTTGGAGGAGGCACAAGATCTCACAACAATTGGACCAGCCAATGATGGAGAATATGCATTCAATTTTTTTATGGGTAAGATTTATAAATATGTAAGTTTGGTTCACAATACTTCACTCCCTACTTCTTTTTCAACACATCAATTGTGGATGAACATTGGGTTAAAGGTTTATCTTTTATGGTGCCGCATGAGAAGTATAAAACTTCTATCTCTCCTTTTGATTATGACGTTATTAGGGCATAATATTCTTTACATTTTCAGTAGCATCCTTTGTTACATTATGATGATACACTTCTACATGGGTGCACCTATGATGTTCACTTGAGTCACTTGAAGACTCATGATTTTCCTTGCTCTTTACTTAGTCCATTTAAAGTTGGAGGAACTTAATCCAACACTTGGGTGAAGAGTTATATGATTTAAGCACATTATTATTTTTAGCAATATCCTTTTTTATTTCTTGATGATATACATATCCACGGTTTTATTTATGAGACTTCTTTGAGCCACTCGAAGTCTCCCTGTTTTGTTGGATCCTTATTTGGTTTAGATTTTGGTGGAGGTTCTTCATTCACTTCTTGGATGAAAGAGAACATGGCTGATTATTTTGATGCATATTACATTCTTTGGGAGCATCATTATAGGACATGGGATCGTTACCTATGTCATTGGAACAGATTTAATATAATACTTTATGCTTGTGTGTATGGGCCACATGATGATCTACTTACTTGGGTGTACAAGCACTTCCATGATTATTTGATGAGGTGCCTTCTTGATGCACATTTGTATGATTTTGTTATGTTCTTTCATAATATCCTTTGTACTCATGATGTTTGGAAGGGTGCAATACAAGCAATGGGATCTTGCTATTGCTTGGTTTCAATTTTGGGGGCAGTAAGCAGTATGGGAGATTGAGTCACCACTTGAGAAGGTGATTGTAATCAGAATAGTGCAACAGCAAGAATGGTGGTTCCACTATGAAATTTTACTAATATATTAAAAAATAATCAAATTTGGGTAACTCGATACCAACTTCAAATAATTATACAGGAAAAAAAAGGGGGCTGAAAGTTCAAAAAAGGTTTCCAAAATATGGAGGTAAATACTATTTGTGCAAAAAAAAATTATGGAATTATTTAATCTTTTGGTGCTTAATGGTGATGTCACAGGAGATATCAATATGAAAAATACACTTCTCTTTACTTTTGTAAACACAAAATTGCAGCACGTGAGTTCCACTACTCAAATGGAAGCTAAAGAAAATTAAGGAGCAGAACCATAAGATATTACTTGGTGTAATGGAAGGAGTTACCAAGTGAGGATGCCACTTGGGAAGATGAACAAATTTTGCAGCATCTAAATATGACATTTATTGAGGACAATAAATATTGGGTGGGGAGGACTGTCATGTCCCCATCCAAATAAGACTGCTTGCAAATAATGTTTCACCAACCTACTAGTTCCTTAGGTTAAGGTGGAGACAAAAATTTGGTAATAAGGGAGATATATGACCCAAAAGGACCTTGGTTTACCATATTCACATTAAAATGGGTCACATAAATAATAAATGTTAAGAAAATAAGGTGGCATTAGTTCATGGAGACAATTGGGAGCTTGAGGACTATTTGGGTGACTAGATTCCCCCACACACTTGACATGAACTTCATCCAAATTCGAACCCATGAGGAATATAACCTTATTGGAGGGTGATGTGGTGTCACACAGCCTATCATGAGCCAAGGAATTTGAATTAGGAAAGGAGAGTAACTCCCATGAAAGAGGAAGATACTAAGAAGACAATGTGTGCCACTTGGAAGGAGATTCCATGAACTCTATGAAAACTAATGATGAAAGATTCTATGAAAAATATGAAAAATTCAAACCTAATTGTAGACATATGACAAATATGAAATGACAGGTCTAAAAGTAGCCACCAAGAGGGCACATTTGGGAGTTAGAGGCAGCCATTCAAATTGGGAAAAGAATTGGAGCATGAAGGAGAAGAGAAGTGTCATAGGAGTTACTAAACCACTAAGATGAGTTGAAGGAAGCCCATGGAGGGAAATTCGACCTTAGAAAGACTCATGAAGTTAATAAAAGGATATCATGAGGAAGGATAATATATTTTGATCATTTTTTAATTGGCCTTTGGAATTTTGAAGAGATTTTTCTTGTCCATTGCACGGTGAGTGTTCACTCTCCCTGCTTGTGAACCAATTTCGAGGGAGTTGGATTCCTTTCCAAGTTGGTTGATACAGAAACAATTCAGAACTCTAATTGGAGCAGAATTAATTTTTTTTATTTGGAGGTTGAACTCCATACAGTTTGATTTCTCATCTATCTCCCTATTCTCTCATTCCTTCTTTTCCATTCCCCCACACTCCCATGTTGATGGAGCACTTGTTGAAGTGGTGCTTGCTATTTGATGCATCCATTTGATGAACAATATGGGGTATATAATTTATGTCTCTATGATTTTATGTCCATATTCTCTTTGACTCAAAATACAAAAAATTCATACATAAAAACATTGTGTTCTCATGCCATTAAATCACTAGTTTTCATGAATTTGGCTTCCATCTTGAAAGAGTTTTATATCAGATTTGTATGAGGGTTATTCTATGAGTTTTATGATGTTGGGGAAACATTAAATTATGTATGAATTTTTACTTTCATGACCATATTATCTATATCTCGAAATCCAAGAAACTCCTGTGTGAAAAACTTGCATTCTCATGCCATTGCATCACTAGTTTTCATGAATTTGTCTTCAATCTTAAAGGAGTTTTATATCATATTTGTATGAGGGTTATTCTATGAGTTTTATGATGTTGATACAACAATTTTTATGTTGTATATGACCACTATATTTCATGTTACTTTCAAAACCATCTATTCTACTTTTCATATGTCAAATTGAGCAAGTAATGCAATATCCATGAAAGTTACCATACAAATGTTGCACATCGTAATCAGTTTGCAGAGATTAATAACCATGATTAATTATATCCATTGATGTATGATATTAATCCCCATACTCTGTTCTTAAATTTTGGATGGTTGTTCTTGATTTGGAGATCCAAATTGGCCTCCACCCCTGAGGGGAATTTGACCTCAATTTCTAGGAAATTTGCACTTTCTCTCCTTAGCCCCAAACCAAGTTGCGGGAGCTTAAATACATATCCAAAGTTTTCATAGGTCATATTGTGATTTTATAAGACTCATCCTATCCTTGAATTTAAAATTCAAGACCATTTGGTGTCAATTGGAACCCCTCAGAGTCATGACTAGTTAAGCCCAAATTTGTCAAAATTGCACTTTTTTTTCAAAATTTTCAAGTAGGGACATTACAGTACTCTTTCTACCTGTGGAATTTCCTACCCAATCTCAATAAACAAAAATATGTAGGTTAATCTTTTGATAAATCACATACTTGATCCCATACTCAATTATACCCTTTAGGTAACTCAACACATGCTTTATAGCAACCAGGTGAACACGTCTTAGATCTGTCAGAAACTAGTTCAATGTGTTCACATCAAAGCATATTTATAACCTCATGTTCATCGAGTACATCAATGAATGAATCATCTTCCTATATATCATGGCATCAAATGTATCAGAAGAAGCATCACTTAACAACTTCAAGTTGTATGCCATGGGTGTCGTGATAGCCTTGCAATCCATCATGTTGAACCTCTTCAGAATCTCTATTGCATACTTTGCTTGTCCAAGAAGTATCTCATCTAAATTCGTCCACACTTACAGTCCTAAGAATTAGTGCATCATACCCAATTCCTTCATCTCGAACTATGCGGCAATCCTTCTCTTTGAATCTACAATGAGCTCATCCTCTCCTATCAGGAACAAATCATCTACATACAATAGGAGTATCACTGGTCTTCTGCCCTCAACCTTGAAGTAGAGGTTGGAATATTATTTACTCTTGGTAAATCCTAATCTCATCAGAAAGCTATTCATCCATCCATACCATATCCTGGGTGCTTGCTTCAAATTGTACAAGGACTTCTTTAATTTACACACATGAGTCTATCTTTCATGTGTCTCGAATCCTAGTGGTTGCTCCACATACACTTCCTCTTAAACTACACCATTCAAGAAAGTTGTCTTGATGTCCATCTAGTGTATCTTCTATTTTATTACTGCAGCTAAGTCTAGTACTAATCTGATGGAAGTTGTTGCGAGGGATATCTACATTATGACTTGGGGTCCTAGGGTCACCAACATACTAGGTTTTGGATTGCAGACATAAGGGGCTAAATAGGATGAATTGAATGTGTACCTTATTACTGGTGGTTGATCCAATCTTTATCCTTCTTTCTCCAATGCTCTTCAAGCTCCTAACCTTCTGTACCTACAAAAGAGATTGATGTTTCTCCACATAAATCATGATTGTTATATAAAGAAATATGAAAAGATTGTAATTTCATATAAGAACTAATAGCAATACGTTTCATAGTTCATAAAAATAAGAACATGTACAAATACAATATGGAATAAATTCACTCTTTCTTTAGAAGTTGCAGGGAACATTACAACCGTGTCTGAGACAAGCCTCTATGCTAACCAAGAAACTGAGTTCTCTTGCTTCTCTTTCCAATGGATTCCTTCAGCATAACTTTTCTCTTCAACTTGTTTTCCCTATCCTCTACCCCTCCCCTCTATTTATACTTGCAGATGAGGAGGAGTTACGAGTTCAAGGATGGTAAGGGGAGTTAGGGAAGTTATGATTTCGAACCCAACTTCCCGTAACTAATCATGATTTGTTTTTTTTTTAATTTTAACTTAATGTATTTGCGGGTGCATATATAGGAAGCTCATGACTGATTCATGACTCTTATGAAGGAAAATCACAAATGCAACATTTCATAGTTGACTCGCGGGTTGCATATGAACATACCCATGAGTGTCCCGTGACTTGTCAGAAGCAAAGTCACGAATACAAGAAAAACTTGTTTATAAAAATGGGAAAGACTACATAGAAATATCACAATTGCAAACATTCTCTGTGCACAATGGAAGGACCATATCGTCATACTTTGTAACCCATATCTGTTGGAATATGTTGAGTGAAACCAAAATAAAACAAGTTCATTTAAGTGATTAAGCATATAGCGTACAAGAGTTTGATTATGTGCTTCATTGGCAAGATTTGCTTAACACTTAGATTTTACCTCGGTGTGGGCATGTGCGCTCAACACTTATAGTTGTGGCTTTGAATAACTGACTGTTGTCGATGTTTACATTTTTTCTATTTTTGTAGTGGGGATAATCCCACATGTATTATACACACGTAATATAAAACTTTATCTGGTAGGCTATCTGACAGTACATACGAATGTGTTAACGAGAGCTTGGTTCCATGAGCTTGTGCACAAGAATTTTCCATTGTATTATACAATCAGTGTTTAATGTTTGTTGATGTTCGAGGCTTGTCTTGTCTCCACATTAATTTGGGTGGGACATCCCCACAATTTGAAGTCTTAATAGCCACAGTCTAAAGTCTTTGACAGCCACAGTCCCGAAATTTGTACAACCATTGTTCCAAGGTTACAACAATCACAACTACAAGGATTTATCTCAACATAGGCTATCTTATTCTATCACAAATGAAGCTATGTAATACACAGTGACTAAACATGAATGTACATTGATGAACATGTATAGTAACAAGTATGTATAGTGATAGAGTGAAGCATGAATGTAAAGTAAAATAGTGATAGAGTGAAGTATAAATGTACTTTGATGACACATACAATGATTGTATATATCCAAAGTACAATGATTGTATGGATAGTGATAGAGTGAAGCATGAATGTACAGTAAAATAGTTATAGAGTGAAGTATAAATGTACTTTGATGACGCGTACAATGATTGTATATATCCAAAGTTTGTTATAGTGAAAAGATGACAATCACATAGAAGTTCACATAGTGAGATAAAGTGACAGTGATATACAATGGCATAGCAATATTACTTAATGTACAGAGAATGTGTTGTGACAATTGATATGACATGACAGTGATAAGGTCAGACTTCCTCAAGGCATACGAAATTAGTTGTGTATGAACACATCTCAAACTACTTGTAATCTTGGACAAGGAGTGCATGCAACAAATATACATGGTCTAGAAAAAACTTGTATATGAATTATCCAGCCATGAAGACCTATTAAATATGTGAGTATACATAGTCTGGTTGGTAGAATTAGATCTACGCTAGAGACAATCGTTTGTGTTTGAACAAGAAATGAAGACCTGGTGAGAATCTTATTGGAGACTTTGAAGAAGGATTTATTTTGAGTTTTGACCTGACATGACAAATCAGTGATATGATGACAAGTACAACAGAGGTTGATGAACATAATTACATGACCAGAGGTTGATGAGAAGAGGTACATGAGAAAAGGTTGATAAGAAGAGGTTGATAAGCAAACGTTGATGATAGTGATGCAAGCTGAGTCTTGCACTTGAGGATTGGACTCCTCACCCTTTCTTAGTCGAAGTTAAGAAAATGAGGCCAGGTCCTGTGATAAGAGTTGGTGTTCTTCTTATCAGTTGGTGTTGATTGTAATCGCAAAGATTGAAGTCTTCCATTGCAAATAAATAAAGTTTACCTTACATATATTCTTGTGTCTCTGTATGATGTGATTATTGTGCTTATGGCTCATAGTTGATTTAGTTGATTATGTGATTGATAACATAATGCATGATAAACTATGATTGATTAATAGAAGGTGAAAAAGTTTAAATTGCTCACACACTGATTCACCCCCCCTTTCAGTGTGACCATTGTGTCCAACACATTCTCCACCTCTCCTACTTCAAGCTTCTTCTTGCACCCCATTGACTACCCAGTCCGCTCCTTGCACCCACTAACAACACCCAATTGTACATAATTTTTGCACTAAACCCCCAAAATACATAAAATGTGGCTAATTGGGAACAAACAACCATCACAAATAAATATTGATTCAACTCAAAGAAAATTTCAACAATCACCAAAATGGAAGATCTCAATGCTAGACTAGAAAAACTTAATGAAAAGGTCAACAAAAATTACAAGGATCTAAAAGAAGAAATCGAGAAAAAGGAAAAACAAATTGGCTCAGTCTCTTATAGGAAAGTGGAGATGAAGCAAAACATGAACACCTTGAGAGGAGAATAACGACAACATCATGATGAACTCATAAATTTAATACAAATCCGGCAACAATAGGCCTTCAATTCCCCACGTACCCCTAACCCACCACCCAACTTCTCTAATATATTAAATCTAGGTTGTTATGGAGAAAAATTCTTATGGGTTGGGGTAGACCACAACAGATAGTATGACACCAGAAATCAACCCATTTCCATATGCAATAGAGATAAACAAAGCTAACACTAAGTGATAGAAGTCCTATCTTCTTCCAGAAGGTTGTAGTAGATCCCCATTGAGATTTTCACCATACTTGCACCTATATTCCATTCTCAACAACAACGAAATAGACAAGCATGATAGATATTAAGTGTTAGACCTACTCTACCATATACAAATCCAATATGTATAAATCAAAGCAACTACATCCATGGACAAGGATATCCATAGTTACACGCATACAATGGACAAGAAATTGATACTTCTATTAATTATAAACAAAGAGACAAGTGGCAAAATATGTCAACACCTCGTCGAAATTGAGAGACCGAGTCCTCCACCTAGGCCTACACCACTTCCATCCTCCATATCAATGGCAAGCTTGGGAAGAGCATCAATGGCTGCTCAAAAGGATAAAGGGATGCAGACTCAAGCATGTATGAATGGGGCACAAATCCACTATAGTTTCCTTGCTCTCATAAGTTCTCCTCCTCTAATGCATCCAAGACGCTCAATATATATCCCTTCAATAGGAAATGAAGGGTCGATTCAGAGCATTTCCAGGCATATGGAAGGCCAATAGTCAAGTTATTTGTGACAATTTGAGGAAAAATACAAAATATTTTCTTTTTGGGCATATTTCCTGATGTACGTGGGTCATAGTGGGACAATATGCATGTACATGCGATATGTAAGTCTGTGACTCACGTATACTAATAAATAGGGATTTTTAAGGGATTTCTTGGATCATCAAAGTTTATTTTGAGAAAAGGGGGTCCAAAGAGTCTGCATAGGGAGAGGGAAGGCCATAAAGACATGATCTACCGTGTGGTAAAATCAGCTATAATAGATGCCCCCTAATGTGTGAGGTTAGAGGGGGAACATGATGGTCGAAATACATTATACCAAACCCAGAAGTGGAGTAATGAAGACCCAGGTGGAAAAACCAACCACTCATCAGTACAATACAATGATACATGTCAGCATGTGACTACAAATATGAAGCGTAGCAGTCCTAGATACACAATAGCACAATGGCCATGAGTAGGCCACAGTGAAATAAGATCTCGATACTGAATGAAGACATATGATAGCACACTGTAATTTGGTTATGAGAGCTGACATCTCATGAATACTGACACAATCAAGGAGGTAACATATATGGACTTCCACGAAGCTCGAAGGTCTTCTACACAAACTGCTACCAGTACATGTCCCATCACATGAATAAAGGTGTCGAGGTCGAACATGATGGACTATCATCTGATTACCAGTCATTGATGTATATTATTAACAAACGTGAGATATCCCACCGATAATGATAATGGGAATCAAGGTACATAGTGCACTCAAACAAGTGTGAATAGAGGTGTTGAGGTCGAACACTTGAAATAATCCATCGATCAGGGGACATTGATGTATTCTCAAAACTGTCGATGGTGAGAGAACCTGCCACTAATGACTACAAATCTCAAGAAACTCAATCGACTCTAGATCCCTATTCCATAATAAATGATATGAATTCGATGGAATAGAATCCGTTGGAAGGATGGCATTAAGGCATCCCCCATCAACCAACACAAGGTACTCAGCAACGCTGGATAATTTGGAATAACTCAGATGAACAATATGTGCATGAACCAATAACTATATCAGGAATGGCCGACATGCAAAGACAATATAACTGAGGAATGGTCGACTCAGGATAAGACTTCCTTGAAACAAGAGCATAAGGCACATAGAGACTAATAGATATCATAGACTCAACATGAAAATTGGGACAAATCTACAACACATGAGGCATCGACAGAGGATCCACAGGGACTGGAAGCATAACCAGTCGATGGAGAAAACTCAGAGTAATGAATACAACTCCTAAAGTCATACTAATAATCCAACCAATGGATGGAATATACGATGCTTTGTTTGAAGGCGACACAACACGACAACTGCCAAAGTAATATCATTCCCCATTCATATTTTTATGTTTTTTTGTTTTTTGGGGGTTTTTTTCATATTGGAAAGCTTGAAAAAGAATAAAACTACTTATAGCTCAAAACTAGGAGGAAATGAGTGTCGCGGGCAAGAAACTAGTTCCAAGTTGTTATCACTCCAGGAAAATCCTCTAGGTTGCAGCTCGAGGATGCCTAGTAACTTACAATGTTTTTGGGGTTTTCTAAAATGGATCAAGTTAGGTGACCTATATGACCTTCCACTCTCAAGACATCCATGAAACTCAATCAGGTACAAGGATTTTAGTTACCACTGTTCAAAGGTTGACAATATGGTGCAGGGATGGAGAACTCATCATGCCGGTAGATTCATACATAGAACAAATACATATAAATGGCTAAATCATGATAAGGAAAGCACTTATAATTCAAATCACATCAACATGCCAATAGGGTGATAGCTATTAGACATTAATTAACTTGAATATAACCTAAATAACACATTCAAGCATAAGCACAGAAAAGACAGAAATGGAAGCTGAACAAATGATAACAAAAGAGCTTATATTAGGTCATGAGCAATATGAGAAGCTTGACAATAGTATCGGTCTACAAGTCACAGTCGAACCCTTTCAATAAAATATGTCTTAGGCTTTATAGCCTTTACAAAAATACTCAGATCCTAAAAACTTGGATCTGATTTAACAAAAATAAACAAAATAATTGGTTTTTGCAAAATTAGGTTAAAAAACCCTAATTAACTACTAGTCTAACTAACTGTAGAATTAGTTTAATGTATGAACCTTCAGATAACTAAGCTAACTGCTGGAAATAACTGCCACTGGCCCTCTGCTGGTTAAGTCACTATTTCACTTTGATAGCTAAGTGTTGGTGGCCTTTTCTCCCTTTATGTCATAGTAAAACTGAAGCACACCTTCCATGATTTTTTCTTCAGCATCCTTCATCTTCAGACTTTGTCCCCGAGCCATCCATGTTCGCCCAAAAATGGTCCTGCGTGACAAATTTTAATTTTATTCCTCTATCTGCTTTCGGTGGTTAAGAGGCCAAAATATCGGAACTGTTAGCTACCGAAAGCGGGGCTTTCGGTGGCTAATGAACTGCCTCAGCATCCACCTAAGCCACCGAAATCCCTATTCTTCAAAAATTCTTGGGCCACCTCCAGAACTGTTCTGTCAAGTTTTTATGCTCAACTTTCCTCTTCAGCGAGCTCTATATTATGAGGATTAACAGCACCCTGGCTTGCTTCTGGAGACTGAAGGCTAATTGCAACTTCAGTTAGGGTTTCCAATGTGAGGTGGATGTTAGGGTTTTGCTTTGCCTCCTTGAGCTGCAGTCTCTGAAGCCTAATCATCCTATACAATCTAGTATTGTCCTTCATGAACCTTAGGTTTCTTCTTTTGAGCAAGATGTATCTTCCTCTCATCTCCAGGAAAGAATTATGCAACTGCTTATTCCTCTTGGTCAATACAACATTGTTCTTCTTTATCTCTCTTTCCAAAGTCTCCATCTCATACACTTGTCTAGTAACTGATTTATCCTTTGATTCTTTGGCTTGCTGGAGGAATCCTTCTCTGCTGGTTCCTCTTGCTCCTTTGGTGTAGGTGATGGTAGCTCTTGAATCTCTTCTACAACCTATAAAGCTAGGTTTGCACCTTCTTCTGGTTCCTCTTCTGAATTTGAGTAGGGCAAGTTCAAAATGTTCTCATTGTGTGGTGCAACTTCCTAGCCCTTCTCACTGAAATCCAAGTTCCTTTTGACCTTCTTGGCTTTGGAAGAGGAGGGAAGTTGTTCTACTGTTGCTGGGGATATAGCCCTTCTCTTTCTTTTCCCACTTCTTGGTGTGCTGGACTTTTTGGCAGGAGACTTCCCCTTTTCTTCTGGCTGCAAGCCTGTTTCAAAACCATTCCAAAATAGGAAGTAAGGCCATGCCGTATTCCTCTTTTTCAGCAACTCTTGGATCAACAGTTGGATAAGGCTATGGTGAGACAGTCTGCCAGCAATCTTGGTTGGCTGAGCCTTCACCTGGTGTGCCATTTTTCTCAAACTCCTCTGTAAGTAAAAGGGCAAATTTAGTGGGCTTTTACCTGTGAAGTGGTTCATTAATTTAAAATGGTAGATCATGGCTCTGATATATCTTCCTTCACATGTTATGTAGACCACAATGGCCTTCAGCAGTTTCTGCCACCTCTCTTCTAACCAGGAGGATGGCACACTCTTCTTCCACACCACTCCTCTATGCTCAAGATTTAGGTAAGACCTGAACTCTACATCCTTTGGTATGGTGGTTTTGAACCACTTTTCTCCTGTGCCAGGGAGTTCATTCACTTCAGTAATTAGGGTTTCATCTATGTGGAATTCCTCTTTGCCTATGACTACCTTGGAGCCATCAAATGAGAGAGAAAATTCCTCAACCACCTGCTGATGTGAACCTTGTATCTTCTCACAAAACCTATAGCAGCAAGCATCCTGGAAAAGTTTACGGACCTCTGGATGTGCTTCCAAATAGCTGATATCTCCCAACTCCTGCCTGAGAGCAGGTCCTCCCTTCTTCATCTTGTTGAATACAAATCCTTGGTACCTATGAAAATAATTTTAAGTTCTGTATGACAGTGTTTTAGCAAGCTGCTTCTCAGAGATGGATTTATAGTGGAGAGAAATGCTCAATTCGAGGGTGGGGAGTACTGAATATTTGGCACTAATTATGATGGCTTTATCCTTCATGATTGAAGCTGAGGTAAGAGGGTGATGTCTTCAGTTTATCTTTTCGAGACCCCTTGCCCGGCAATGATGTCAAAATCAGTCTAGATACTCGTTGGGATTTTCTGCAGCTCTATAGACAGGTGGAGGGAGAAGGAGGGTTTCAAATTTACATCAGTCCTTATCAGCTTCACTAATGACCTCCTTACTCATTCCCTCACGCAGTTATGCAGACTCCCATCCTTTCGGTGATTTATCACACCTTGTAATGATCACTGCTTACCTGACGGGGTCTGATTTGACCGATTTCTAACCGTTTCCACATTTTACCTTTTCGGTGGTTAACAGCCTTTGGAATTTTGTCTGCTAGCCGCCGAAATGATGGCTTTCGGCGGCTAATGAAATGATATCCCTTTCGCCTAAGCCACCGAAACCGTTTATCCCATGTCGCGATGAAACTCAGATTTTGGTGGATAGTGGCCTTGCCGAATATTCCTTTTAACTGCTGAAAGCCCGTCCTTTCGGTGGCTAATCAAAACATGAGAGATTTCTCCTGAGCCATCGAAAGCACTTTTTCCCCAACGCATTTTTGCCTGCTTTTAGTGGTTAACGCCCCTCCTGAACTGTTTACTAAGCTATCGAAAGCATCACTTTTCGGTGGCTAATGAGATGTCTGACGTCTCACCTAAGCCACTGAAAGCGCCTTTACCAATGTCTCTTTTTGTCCACTTTCGGTGGTTAACCCCCTTCTTGGAATTTTCACCAAGCTGCCAAAAGCAACACTTTTCGGTGGCTAATGAGTCGTTTGAAGTCTCTCCTAAGCCACCGAAAGTGTTTTTACCATTTACTCACTCGGGCCCGCTTTCGGTGGTTTACCTTTATCCTGCGTTAAACCATTAGCTACCGAAACAAAGCCTTTCAGTGGCTAACGAGCTATTAAGAACCCCTTTTAAGCCACCAAAAGCTAAAACTTCCAATTTCTTCAACCATATCACAAATAGAGACCTTCAATTTCTTAGTCCTCTTTAAATCTTTCATTACATGACTTGAATTCTTCATACTATCAAAAAAAATTATTTTGGGAGATAACACAACCAGTCACAACGTACCTATGCTCAATGCAAGGAAGCACATGCAAGATAAGGACACTCGGAGGGATGTCCACTATGGGTAAGGGGTAATCAAGCTACAAGAGATATATGAAAGGCTCTGCTTGGCTAGAATTGAGGCAAGCTCTGTCAAGAAATCCTTTTGATGATTTTTTGGCTCCAAGAACATTTTCAAAAAAAAAAAATTCTTGTTAGTGAGTTCTCTCAGCTCTAGATCGGCGTTTCTGCTTTCGTTTTCATGCTTCTATCGGATTGCCATCTGCCAGTTGGTTGTCTTCTTGAGTGACTTGCAGTCTCTGGTTTTGATCTCCAGGAGTGTCAGGGTGTTCAAACTTGATTAAGCATCTCCCCTTGGTTCTACTGTTGTGGAGTCTGGACTCCATCCAGATCCACAAGATCGGCCTGAGTCTTTGTTTGTGGTCCTGCGTGCAGCCTCGGCTTGCTGGAAGAGTTTCATGTTTCAAGAACTTTGTTTATTCCTAATCTGGTGTTTTGATCAAGATCAGTTGAGTGATTCTGGTGGAGGTTTCCTTCTGCTCTGCCATTGATGGTGGAGTTGCTATGATGTTCTGTGGAGAGCCCCCTCTGCCTCTTCCTCCATACCTGGAGGCTTTCAAGAAATTGATAGCTTCTAGTGGAAAGAGGAAAGGTGGGTCTGCTCAGAAGTTTGTTAAGAAAGTGGACATCCCTTCCGTAGAACTCCCAGCTAATAAAACTTGTCGTTCAACCCTAAATTTAGCAGAACGTGGTTAATTGGGCAGTTTACTGGTCTCTATCCCTCTCCTAAGGCCATTGATGGGTGGGTGCAGAGGAACTGGCGTCCACTAATCTCCGATGGCATACGTAATCATTTTTTTGGGAGAGGTTATTACGTTTACAACCAATTAAGCCTTAGTGTTGACATGCATCTCCATGAAACCAAACACTCTCATCCCCATAAGCTCCGACTTTTTCTCTCTATGCTCTTCAATGGCTTGGGCCAAGTAATCAATCCAACAGCATAACAATACCTTAAGAGTTCTCCCCTCAACCATGGACATGAGCTTGTATTTACAAGGCTCAATGGATAAGGATGGTTGAGAGATTAGTGGATGAGGTGACCTCTACGATCCTAGGATGAGGGATCTCGAGCTCAACTGACCCACAATGATAGGGATAAGGGAGGACACGAGGCTCATGATCTAGAAGCCTCGAGAATCTTCTATTTTTCTGTTTTTACCTAGGGTACTACTTTTCTCCTTCAATGACCGAGCGGTTCAGGTAAGAAACGCTTATGGACTAGGGGCCATAAGTGGTGGCACTACTTGTGGATAACAAGGGATAGGCGGTGCGAGCAAGGTACCGCTCTTGGGCAAAGGGGAAAGTGCGGTGCTGATACTTTTTGTGAAATATTGACAAATGGTATGAGTTTCCACTCCAAGTGCTGGGATTCAAGGCAAGCAGGTATGTCAAAGGTCTTATCACACGATGGTGACAAGATTTTAGTATAACAGAATGCCCCCCAAATCATAAGTCTTAGAGGGATACGATAAATGAGAGCTTTGAGAGAACAAGTCGACGTTACGAGGTGAAAATGTCGGCTCGATTGGAGCATGTTGTCAAGTAGGAATCTGTAGTACATCAGTATGTTGACTCATAGACACAAGTAACCAACCCATGGCTGCAGACCAATACAAGGCAGATCCATAAAAGGAATAAACAATCATGGCTACTAGAATACAGCGTAGATCCATGTGATAGAGGACTCAAACTTGGACATAGCTACCAGACATACAATGTAGAGCATAGCCACAACCATACAAATGTGGATCCATGCTAGATATACAAAACTCCATCACAACCTGGGGAAAAGCAATGAGTGATTTAAACAAACACCCAGGGTCTTCGTCTCGTCTTCCATAAAGTACGATTCTATCCATGTAATTACAATGATCTAAAGTCGAACATGGTAGAAACCACTTGATTATCGGCCAATGATGTGAACCGTTAACAAGTGTGAGGGAGATCACCATTAATGTCAATGATTCCCAAGGTACCCTAGTAAAATCTACTGAGTGTGAATAGATGTCCTGATGTCGAACACCCAATTGATTCTATCGATCAAAGGTCAATGATGTGAACCTATATCAAGAGCGAGAGAATCTGTCATTAAGGCATACAGATCTCAAGGTACTAAATATTGTTTCTAATACTATTTTCTGGATGATGAGCTGATGTCGACGGGACTAGTCTCATCGAAGGAGGGCCATGATGAGTCCCACATCGATGACACGAAACTCGGAACATAGTTCTGGAATGATGTGAATGTAGTAACCATAAGACTGACTCAAAAATACTAACACAAAGATTGTGTGGACTACAGAGGTAAAACTTCTTCAAATTCCCTTTGAACATTGGGCGGCACGACAAAAAGACTTGGCAACATGACTGAATGGGACAAACACACAACGCGACAATGGACAATGCATTATTTTGAAAAACTCAAAGGAGTGACATGACTCATGAAAGTGGATCGTCACGAAGAGCAGCTGAATACCCAATTGATTGACATGATGTACAGACAAGTGCCATGTTCAAAGGTAATGACAAACAACTGCCATTATTTACAAAATGATTCCCTTCCCATTTCCCCCATCATGGTTGATGAGTGCCTCTTTTTGGTTTTACAAGTTCAAAGAGTTTAACAAACACTCGATATAGCTTGTCAGAAGACAAGTCCAGACACACATGTTTTACGAACTTGAGAGAGGAGGGGTTCGTTCCCAAAACCAGTCTCTCAATGTTTAATTTAACGAGTCCAATGAAAGAAAACTCGGTATCGTTCATGTTTAGGGATTCTGAACGATTACGGAAGAAGACTCCAAAGGGGTCCTTTTTCGTTTGATTTAGTCTCTAAGGCTCGAAAAAGTGTAAAATCATACCCTAGAGAACTCTTCCAGTCATGATTGGCTGGAATGTTCATTTTTCGTAACTAGTCCCATCCGAATCGAAAAAGAGATAACCTGCCATCGGACGGACAACTCTTCAAATACTTTAATGAGCATGAAGAAAACAAGATCGCTCGACTATCTTTTCGTGTTTAGCGAGCCTGAAAAGAGTTTAAATAGAACTCCATTAAACTTTTTCATGTTTGAATCCAGAGCATGAAAAAGTAATAAACTAAGCTCATACCACTTTTCATGTTTTAACCAGAGCACGAAAAATGAAAAGTAAGATCAACCCCATCTTCTTGTTTTTAACGAGCTCTAAGATCGGTTGAAAGAATGCTTGAAGATTGGTTTCATTTTTACGCAAGCTTGAAACCAATGGGTAAACTATGCTTGAAAAATCCCATTAACGTGATATACAAAGGTTGGAATATTGCCCCCAGCATGTAGTGCTCTGCTTGCCGGGCAGAGCTCTAAGTCCTAAAATGTAACAGCAAAATGACATGAATTTTTATTCTGATTTCAGGATTCATTTATTTATGCAATAACGAGAGGGTTACACTAAAAAATACCTGAACTTAAGCTGAAGATAGTCCCTGAATCCTGTTCCTGTAGCCTTGCCTCTCCCTTGTCTGAGCCTCGTCTGAGCCTTGATGCCAATCCGGATGATCCACCCTACCGACCAGCATTGAACCTGTTGGCCTGAGCCCACGTGCCGATAAACCCGATAGCAACTTCCTTGTTTGATGAGTGTAATTCTTCCTCTGGAGTTAACCCCCTCCTCCAGTTTTCTTCCCTCCTGTTTCAGCACCTTCTTTCCTCCCTTCTTCTGGAAAAATTCTCTCCCAGCTACTCTCCAAAATCATCCCCTTCTCCACCATTCGATCCCCCTCCTTATACCTCCTTCCCCTTCCTTCTTCCACCGCCTCTCTTCTTCCACCGCCTCCTTCATAAAAATAATAAGTATTAATTGGTTCTTTTCTTGGGCAATCCAACCCGTTCAGTTTATTTAAGACGTTTGTTTACACGTAAATAGATTTTCTTGATTTGTACAATTCTTCACCCCCGATGAGGTGGTGGGAAATTACTACATGCTTATCCTATGGAATTTAACGTGTTAATTTTAAAACATACCCAACTGTCATAAAATTACCCAATATTGTTTGTTTAATGTTTTATGCTAATGGTAAAATGGTAATAGTAATATTGTAATTTTGTATATGTTATTAATAACTTAATAATAAGTACTTAATAATAAACACTAATAATATATAATAATAATAATAATAGATAATGACAAAAAAATTATTATTATTATTATTAATCAATAAATAATTAATTGCAGTATTATTATTAATTGATTGAAATGATAACATCGACATGTTTATGTTTATTGTTAAGTCCCCCCGCACATTGATTTTTAATAAGTAAGGTACATTTACAGGTTTAAAATAAATCACAATTACTTAGTTAACCCATCCAACTATTTAATGTTTTTTTTCAATTAATATTTCATACTAGCGTGCATGTGTGAGGTGTGCATGCATGGCCAGTACATGCACAGGTTGCACGTGTACTATAGCAAAAATTCCTAAATTCTAGCTGATACACATAGTATTTCACGCAACAAGACCAATATACAAATATAATATGATTTCTTTTGACATTCAGAGTTATTTAACAGTTATGTTCTTATTAATCAGTCAGTTAAGATTGGTACCTACCATCACTAATCCAGTATCATAAATGTCCAACTCTCAACAATAATAACTAATATGTCAAACCATCCTAACCTACGTCTGCATCCTCCCTTTCCTTCCTCTGCTGGTACAAAGTGGATGCCAGCTGTACTGACCTTCCCACACAGAACCTGAGAGCGGTAGCGTCGGCTAACTAGTAGACCTAGCCTCTCCTAGCAAGCATCCGACCATCGTCATCACAACAACTTAGGGAGCGTGTCTCAGCACTGCCCTCCCATGACCTTGGGTATCAAAGTGACATAGGGTGGGAAATGCATCCATCCCTCTCAACATATTGGGTATATACTCATCAAAACCATACTGCGTTGCAATCGAGTTTATTGGTACGTGTCATTGTACCATCACTTGGCAATTAAGGCTCTTCTTCAAGATATGTATTGAGTCATACTTTGCATCACACACTTGGCTATCACATAGCCCCTGTACCCTACAGGTTAGCACTATGCAAACATGCATTCATAACAATATTAAATCAATAGCTAGTCCATATTATCAACATTATTTCCTTTCATCACATAAAATCATAAAATTAATTGCATCATGGATGGGTGCCCATGTACCACATCATACATTTCACATCATATCAAGGATTACAATCAACTATATGCTTTTGTTATGAAATAAATAAATGAATCTGATGACGACTACCACATGATAATCGCATAAGCACAATCATTTCATATAAATGATAATCATCATAACATCATAATCAAAGCATCTACATAGGCATGTTAATCGTCGTAACATCATGATCAAAGCATAATATAAGCATGATAACATCATAATATCATAATTAGAGCATAATCCTGATAACATCATAACATCAGTAAATAATCACATATAACATGCCAAAATATAGTTTATGAAGTATAGTTGAGTCCACAGATAATAAGTAAATATAGTGTAATAAGTCTGAGTGATAAATAAGCCTGAGTCAAAATATGGGGCACTACATACACCCACCCTTCAGGAAACTTCGTCCGGAAGTTATGGTCAAAATAGTGAGGGAAAATCTCGATGCATAGTCTCTTTGTCCTCCCAGGTAGCAAATCCTGGGCTATACTTGTCCCACTGGACCTTAACTTGGTCCACGTGTCGACTACGGAGCTGTCGAACCCTATGATCCAGTATACGTAATGGTTCGGCCGTGAAGGTTCCCTCGTCCGAGACCTGCAAGTCCTTCCAATGAATCTTGTGAGACTCATCGGCTATGTAATGTCGCAATACTGAAACATGAAATACATTATGAGTCCTATACAAGTGGGGTGGCAGTGCAAGACGATAAGCTATCGGTCCGATTCTTTCAAGAATCTCGAATGGCCCTATAAAGCGAGGTGACAACTTGGTCCCCTTTCCAAACCGAATGGTACTTTTATTCGATCAGATGCGTATAAATATGCGATCCCCTACCTCATAACTTCTGTCAGTTCTGTGTGCATCAGCATAACTCTTTTGTCTATCCTGTGCTTCTTTATGCCACTTTCTGATCTGTACCACTTACTCTTCCATCTCCTGAAGCAACTCAGGCCCGACTAAAACATGATCCTCCAACCTGTCCCAACTGAGTGGAGTCCTGCAAGGTCTCCCATACAATGCTTGGTATGGAGGCATACCAATGGAGCTGTGATGACTGTTGTTATATGCAAACTCCACTAGAAGAAGATATTTCTCCCACTGTGTCTGCTGATCCATAACATACATCCTAAGCATGTCCTCCATTACCTGATTCACCCTCTATGTCTACCCATCTACCTTTGGATGATAAGCTGAGCTTAAGTTCAGTTGGGTCCCTAATGCTGACTGCATGCTTGTCCAAAATCTGGAGGTAAACTTAGGGTCTCGGTCAGAAATTATCTTCTTTGGAACTCCATGAAGGCGTACAATTTCATTTATGAATACCCTTGCTACATCCGTCACATTATAAGTGTCTCTCACTGGAATGAAGTGGGCACTTTTCGTCAGTTTGTTGACCACCATGAGTATAGCATTATGTCTCGAGGATGTGAGGGGCAATCCCACAACGAAGTCCATGGAAATGACTTCCCATTTAGTCTCAGGAATATCATGAGGCTGTAAGAGACCAGCTGGGTGTCAATAATCTACCTTGACTTGCTGACATTCTAGGCATTTTGAAACAAAATCCACTACATTGCTCTTCATACCGGCCCAGAAGAAGAGCTTCCTCATGTCTGCATACATCTTCTTCACTCCAGGGTGCGCACAATAATGTGCCCAATGGGCCTCTCTAAGGATTGCTTCCCTGAGATCACCTTCTTTAGGGATATACATCCTCCCTTGGTACCACAGCAACCCATCTTCCTCAATATGGTACCCATAATACTTTGACTCACACTTCTTCCCACTCTGAATATCTGAGGTTACCTTTATATACCAACCATCTCCCAAGAGTTGTTCAAACACTTTCCCCTTCAAATCCACTCTCAAGGGGATTAAGGAGAAAATTCTCGGCCTTTGGCTTAGAGCATATGCCACCACATTCTCCTTTCCTTTGATATATGAGATACCAAAGTCATACTCACTCATGAACTCACTCCATCGTCGTTGCCTAGCATTTAGATCCCTTTGTGTAAAAATATACTGCAAACTCTGATGATCTATTTTAAGTGTGAAACTTCTGCCAACCAGGTAGTGTCTCCATAATTTTAGTGCCAGTATTACTGCTGCCAATTCTAGATCATGTGTGGCATATTGCTCCTCATGAGGCTTCAACTTACGAGATGCATAAGCTATTACCCCACCTTCCTGCATTAGAACTGCTCCTAACCCTTGCTTCGAGGCATCGGTACATACCATGAAGTCTTTATCCATGTCTGGTACCCGTAAGATTGGTGCACTTGTCAGCAATCTCTTTAATTCAGCAAAAGCGACATCACATTCATTGGTCCACTCATATCAGATTCCCTTTCGCAGCAAGGTGGTGATGGGTTTTGCAATCTTGGAGAATCCTTCCACAAATCTTCAGTAATACCCTGCTAATCCCATGAAGCTACACACGTCATGCGCATTCTTCAGAATTGGCCAATCCTTGATGGCCTTCACCTTTTCTGGGTCCACTGAGATCCCTTCTCCTGAGATGATATGCCCTAAGTAGTGAATCTCCCTTTGGAAGAAAGAACACTTTGACAATTTACCAAATAGTTTATGTTCCCTTAAGCAAGTTAGGACTAACCGCAAGTGCTCCTTGTGCTCCTTCTCGTTTTTAGAATATATAAGAATGTCATCTAAGAATACCTGAACAAAGTGGTCCAAGTAATTCCGAAAGACACTATTCATGAGGCTCATGAATACTACTGGAGCATTGGTCAAACCAAATGGTACTACTATGAACTCATAATGCCCAAATCGAGTTCGAAAAGCAGTCTTAGAAATGTCATTTTCTTTAATCCTAAGCTGGTGATACCCCGACCGCAAATCAATCTTAGAGAAGACTGATGCGCCTTTCATCTGATCAAATAGGTCATCAATTCTTGGTATAGGATACCTGTTCTTCATTGTGGCTTTGTTCAAATCCCTATAATCTATGCACAGTCGCAAAGATCCATCCTTCTTCTTAACAAAGATCACTGGTGCTCCCCATGGTGAGATACTAGGTCTAATTAGTCCCAAGTCTAGCAACTCTTTTAACTGGATCTGTAACTCTCAAAGCTCAGGGGTTGTAATTCTATAAGGAGTCTTTGAGATCGGCTCCACACCGGGTTTCAGTTCGATCATGAAATCAAGCTCTTGTTCTGGAGGTAGTTGTGGAAGTTCTTCTAGAAAGACATCCTTGAACTCAGATAATACTGGGTAAGAATTCAAGGAAGGTCCTTTACTATCGCTCACCGTCTCAACTACAAACAACTGACATCCTTGTCTTAAACAACTTTTAGCTTTCACCGCAAAGATGAAGCGGAGGGATATTTTCCTCTTTCAACCCTGGATTTGAATTGCTCAACCCTCATCATCAAGGCACAAGACTTTCTTTGCATAGCAATCCATGAAAGCTCTATGGTCTTCTAACTAATCCATGCCGACAATGAGGTCATAGGTGCCCAAATTGGTGACATAAGCGTCCATCTTAGTGGTGCATACTCCTAAGTCAACTTGACACCCCCTTACCTTAAGACCTACTGCATGTCTAACCCCTGAAGCCATCTCGACCGATTCAAAATCATCGTGCTCGCAGGCTGCCAACCCACATTTATCTAATGCATATGGTGAAATAAAACTATCTGTTGCACCAGGATCAAATAAAATTTTAAGTTTGACATTGTTTACTTTACCAGTGGATTCTACTACGGTGGACTGATGTTCTGCCTGGTGGTTCTGAATAGATGCATGAATCCGATGAGTGTTCTCAGAATTGCCCATGGATGCTTTTCATTCCTTCTGCCTGCTACCGGTCTGCCCCTTAGGACAATCCCGCTAAAAATGAGGACCTCCACATCCCCAACAAGAGACATTAGGTGGTGCTTGCATGTTGCTTGGAGGAGTCCTCTGGGATGTGTTCCTTCCCCTAGATCCTCTAAAACCTCCCGATCCTCTATAGGAATTGCCCTGTGTTCATCCTTGGTTCCCATGGTTTGTTGATGAAGACCGCGATACTGAGTTAACTGAAGTGTTACCTCTCGGGGTGAACCTGTTACCATAAGGAGGAGGTCTAGATTGTCCTCCTCTGAAGTATGGTCGTGGGGCCTTCCCTGTAACATATTGATTGGATCCTATCAACTTGATTCCTCCCTTTGCATCTGACATATCCTCAGCATAGTGAGCATACTCAACTGCCATGGCAACTGAAGATGGCTTCCACATCCGTACTGCGGCCCTGATCTTGTAGTTGAGTCCATACACAAATCGCTCCACCTGTCGATCATCCGAGTCCAAGTATGGGACATACTTTACCAGTTCCATGAATCTAGCTTCATACTCTTCCACTGTCATGTTTCCCTGTACCAAAGCATGAAAGGAACCTGCTTGTTGTTCCCTATAATAAGCCGGAAGATACTTCATGTTGAACCTCTCCTCTAATAACTCCCATGAAACAGACAAAGGAGTAAGATGCAATTGTTTCTCGAGGTCTGACCACCAATCTAGGGCATCGCCCTTTAACTAGAAGATGGCCATTCTAGCCTTGGAACTTGAGGTATACTCATTTAGTGTGAAGCACCTCTTCATACCCTCGAGCCACGCTTCGGCATGCTTACCCGGTCGTCCTCCTGAGAACTCAGGAATTTTGATCTTCTGCAGCTCTCTAGAAATATCCTGAAGCGGTTCTTGCCTTAGGCCCTGTGCCCTCTCAGAGTTTTCTCGGCTCACCTGTGTGGTTTCTACCTCTACGATCCTCTCCGACTGTCTATTTAGTGTGGCCATGATGGTTTCCAAGGATCTCAATATCACCCCCATCTCAGGACTGGAGGTTGTCCCTGGCGGTGTCGGTGGTGGGGTCTGTGGTGGCGGTGAGGGTGGTTGACCTCAACCTCAACCTCTGCATGTTTGAACCATGATAATTCCTGGCATATTCAACAACATTATGCCATTATTATCTCAACCTAATAATTGCAGAGATAAAATTTAGTTATGCAATGCTTATATTTATGCATAGAGACAAATTGTCAATATTTGCGTAAAACTTGCATAGTCACTTTCATTAAACGATTTCGTCTTGGGTTTTAATCTATGCCTTAATGTCCAGCTCCTAATGCTAGTCTCAACAGTGTCTTGTTTTTCTTATTTCACATCCATCTCGCCTCCTCGACTATCAGTCAAAGTCTCGGTAATGTCTTAAGTTTAATACTTGAAATTCCAATAACATAGATTTAAGTTACATAAAAATTAACCTATAAACTCATATCTGTAAAGGTGATGGCTACTCTTAAGAAGCCAAAACAAATAAATATAGAATACAATAAAATAATAATAATAATAATAAATACATCTTCGTTGGTTATCTTATTTCTTAAGATAACAAATTATAAAATAAATATCTAACTCATGACATATCATTAAATAAGATAACAAATTATAAAATAAATATCTAAACTCATGACATATCATTATTTATCCATTTCCTATATGACAAATCAATTAAAAATTTATTACGTGGGAGATGCCAACATGTTAGCAAAGGTCATGTCTCATATACCAACTTGATACGAACATTCATCTAAGTGCCATCATCAACTATAGTTTATTAATACATACTAGCACGCTAAAGTTACATAAAATTATATCCACCTTCCAGAAGGCTTCCCCACCTTATTCACGTGAAGGTATGGTGCATGTAAGCCATGCAGGCACATGCATGAGGCTCCCCCTGCATGAAGCTCACGTGACGGTAATCCATGAGTCCTCAGCTGAATAAGGATGGCTTTTAAAAAGGTGATACTCCTTCCACGCCCGCGGCCAATATCTCATTTTTTTTACAATCGTTTCCAGATGGAGGAGCTCTGCAACCTGCAACTTGAGCTAAGTTCCATGGTGAGGGTTTGGCTTACACCGGGTGATATCTTTTCTCTTGTATGGCATCCCTCCGAGACCTTCCTACAATTTCATGTTAGGTTTCCATGCCTGGTACCCCTGATTTAGAGAGGAGAGGCAACTCTACTCTGCTATGCGATTTAAAAGCGAAAGGCTGAAGAGAATGGTGTGGTGTATATAACCGTCGAAAATATACGGAAAATTTTGGAAACCTTCACCCTAGAGCAACTGTTGGATATTCTATAGGAGGCGGCCACGAAGCATATGGACGTACTGGATAGTGAAGTAATTTGTCTGCATATTTATGTTCTTATATAATTGTATTGCTACATCATTGATTATTTGACAACACGGACATAAACCCTTGGGCATAGAGGTAAATTCTACGAAGTAGATGGCTGAAAAATATGAAATTGAAATAAGTGGCATCAGGTTCTGATTATTTGTCATGTTGGCTATGCAAACGCACTGCATGCTTTTATATCATCCATGATGGTCTCTGTTCTATTAATATTTTAATGCATAACACAGATCTGAATATATTTCTTTTCCTTATCTGGAGCCTATGCTATCTCATAGTGGGGCTGAGAGAAGTAAAGCGTTCTACAGCCTTGGTGGGGGAGATTTTTGTATATGTGTAATGCTCCTACCAGCAAAGAAAACTGATTATATATGTGTGTCCATGTTAACCTCGGCGGTTTTACCTTTCTCAATGGTGTTGCTGTCAATGTGTAGTGATAGCGTGGGAGCTTCGGTGCCTTCTTTGGCTTGGATAGATCTGACGATACACTTGCTTGGCACATTGGTAAAGCATGTGTTGCATTGGGAAGATGTTCTGGGGTCAAACCCGCGGGCTTCTCACTTCCTTGCGTGCTTTTAACACGGATCCTGAGCCTCAGAGATGTCGTAGAACAGATGGGAAGAAGTGGCATTGTTCCAGAGACATCGCTCCTGACCAGAAATACTGTGAACGGCACATGCACAGGGGCCGTCCTCGTTCAAGAAATCCTGTGGAAGGAGGTCATACTGCCATTAACACGAGTAGTAGTAATAATAATAATAATACTGCTCAATCCTTGGTGGGAGGACCCAGTTCATCTTCTCCTGCAACTAATAACACGGCGTCCTCCATGATCGGCTTGGCAGCTGGCCGTAGTAGTACTAGTAGCCTTACCAGTTTGTGTCCATCCATCTCCATCAACAATACGCAGCAAAACCACAACCAATCTAACCCTGATCTTATGGGGATTAAGCCTTTCTCGAGCTCTGGGACTGGTGGAGGTCTTATATCTATCAACCATTATGTGGCGCATTGGCTGGGTGGGTTCGGTAAATGCTTGGGCGACATGGATGTCTTATATCTATCAATGGCATTCCTGGCAGCCAGTTTAAACCCCCTTTACATATGGTCACACATGTTTCTTCCATGTCGCCGAACAAGGACTACAGGTATTCATTTATTCTATCAGTTTACTACTGACATCTTTCCAATTGAAACTGTACCATGTTTATGTTTGCAAACTAGATTAGTAACTTCTTTTTCTATAATTCATACAAGGCTCCACGCGTGCTTAACTGCGCCAATACCCCCACACAGAAGATATTTCCATCACACTTTCAGTGAATATGCCTCTAGCAGTTTGGTCCTGAAACTATCCATCATATTTTCCCATATCCATCATATTTTTTTTTCATCCTCAAACTGTTTTCCCCTAAAACATCAAGGTTTGACATAGATATATGCTTCTCTATATATACAGAAAGTTAACATGGATCTTTGCTTTGACATAGATATATGCTTCTCTATATAAAATGGATCTATGCTGTATACATTTTATAAATTACCTACATTATATAACATCAAATATTATACTGAATTGATGGAAATCAGAGGACGGTTTGAGGGAAAATGGGAGAGACAAGCCCAAGGCTGGTGCTGGAAAAATGCAGAGCTTAGAGAGAGAGTCTTTCAAATACAAAAAAAAGAGTAAAGACCCTACTAATGAATGGAATCTACATCCTTGCACAAGGATAGTTCCAGGTTCCTCTCGATTAAATGCTCTTATTATATTTTTGTTTTTCTTTCCCAATATTTTCAGTAAGAAGGGGCAGCTTCCTTAAGCTGTTTTATGATTAGGCTTGTTTATTTAAATTCTCTGCCCATAGACGCATACCCTATAAGTTTGCAAATGAGTTTCTAGTGTAACTCTCTTGATGATTCCCAAAGAAAGAACGACCTCATCCTATCTTTCCTATGAAAATATAGTTGATGTGTTTTTAAAAGAGGGGGAATAAAGATACCATAGATCTGACACGGATAGTTACACTATCTTGTTATCCCATGAATTAAAATGTAATATCCATTTGTTTTTGTTTTTGTAGGTAAAAAAAAAAAATTATTCAGGTTATGAAAGAAGAGGGTTCTGCACATAAGAGAATGATGGGTATGATACTAGCATTCAGCTTCTGGTCCTTAGGATAATTTTGTCCTCAAAATATTCACTCATCCTGCGCATTCTAACTTAGAACCTCTTTATACTTGTGTAATGAATCTTCAATTTACAGCTACACTATACATCAATTTATTTATTTTACAGTGTGTAAAATTTTAGTTTTGATTTATCTTCCATATAATGTTTATTTTTCTCCTAAAGGGCCCCTTTAGGTTCCAGTTTTAGAACCTAGGGATCTTATACCATTCTGTAGTGCTCTACTTGTCGGGAAGAGCACTAAGTCCTAAAATGTAACAGCAAAATGACATGAATTTTTATTCTGATTTCAGGATTCATTTATTTATGCAATAACGAGAGGGTTACACCGAAAAATACCTGAACTTAAGCTGAAGATAGTCCCTGAATCCTGTTCCTGTAGCCTTTCCTCTCCCTTGTCTGAGCCTCTTCTGAGCCTTGATGCCAATCCAGATGATCCACCCTGCCGACCAGTGTTGAACCTGCTGGCCCTAGGAAACCGACGGGTTTCCTAGCCCCCAAGCCCACGTGCCGATAAACCCGATAGCGACTTCCTTGTTTGATGAGTATAATTCTTCCTCTGGAGTTAACCCCCTCCTCCAGTTTTCTTCCCTCCTATTCCAACACCTTCTTTCCTCCCTTCTTCTGGAAAAATTCTCTCCCAGCTACTCTCCAAAATCATCCCCTTCTCCACCATTCGATCCCCCTCCTTATACCTCCTTCCCCTTCCTTCTTCCACCGCCTCTCTTCTTCCACCGCCTCCTTCATAAAAATAATAAGTATTAATTAGTTCTTTTCTTGGGCAGTCCAACCCGTTCAGTTTATTTAAGACATTTGTTTACACGTAAACAGATTTTCTTGATTTGTACAATTATTCACCCCCGATGAGGTGGTGGGAAATTACTACATGCTTATCCTATGGAATTTAATGTGTTAATTTTAAAACATACCCAACTGTCATAAAATTACCCAATATTGTTTGTTTAATGTTTTATGCTAATGGTAAAATGGTAATAGTAATATTGTAATTTTGTATATGTTATTAATAACTTAATAATAAGTACTTAATAATAAACACTAATAATATATAATAATAATAATAATAGATAATGACAAAAAAAT
>LPNX010946302.1:285676-377905 GCA_001517045.1 Pseudotsuga menziesii
TAATTAACCCATCCAACTATTTAATGTTTTTTTTCAATTAATATTTCATACTAGCGTGCATGTGTGAGGTGTGCATGCATGGCCAGTACATGCACAGGCTGCACATGTACTATAGCAAAAACCCCTAAATTCTAGCTAATACACATAATATTTCATGCAACAAGACCAATATACAGATATAATATGATTTCTTTTGACATTCAAAGTTATTTAATAGTTATGTTCTTATTAATCAGTCAGTTAAGATTGGTACCTACCATCACTAATCCGGTATCATAAATGTCCAATTCTCAACAATAATAACTAATATGTCAAACCATCCTAACCTAAGTCCACATCCTCCCTTTCCTTCCTCTGCTAGTACAAAGTGGATGCCAGCTGTACTGACCTTCCCACACAGAACCTGAGAACAGTAGCGTCGGCTAACTAGCGGACCTAACCTCTCCTAGCAGGCATCCGACCATCGTCATCACAACAACTTGGGGAGCGTGTCTCAGCACTGCCCTCCGACGACCTCGGGTATCAAAGTGACATAGGGTGGGAAATGCATCCATCCCTCTCAACATACTAGGTATATACTCATCAAAACCATACTGCGTTGCTATCGAGTTTATTGGTACGTGTCATCGTACCATCACTTGGCAATTAAGGCTCTTCTTCAAGATATGTATTGAGTCATACTTTGCATCACACACTTGGCTATCACATAGCCCCTGTACCCTGCAGGTTAGCACTATGCAAACATGCATTCATAACAATATTAAATCAATAGATGGTCCATATTATCAACATTATTTTCTTTCATCACATAAAATCATAAAATTAATCGCATCATGGATGGGTGCCCATGTACCAGGTCATACATTTCACATCATATCAAGGATTACAATCAACTATATGTTTTTGTTATGAAATAAATAAATGAATCTGATGATGACTACCGCATGATAATCGCATAAGCACAATCATTTCATATAAATGATAATCATCATAACAACATAATCAAAGCATGTACATAGGCATGTTAATCGTCGTAACATCATGGTCAAAGCATAATATAAGCATGATAACATCATAATATCATAATTAGAGCATAATCCTGATAACATCATAACATCAGTAAATAATCACATATAACATGCCAAAATATAGTGTATGAAGTATAGTTGAGTCCACAGATAATAAGTAAATATAGTGTAATAAGTCTGAGTGATAAATAAGCCTGAGTCAAAATATGGGGCACTACACAGCATGATTGCTAGCGAAGCCTACCCCTAACATGGTTGCTAGGGGCTTGACATGCCCCCAAGCTTCATTTCATTTAACGTCGATTCTTCTTCCATACCCAACCTAAAATCCTGGTTACTAATGTGAAAATGTTCACCAGGGGGGTAGGAAGAACAAGAATCGGGAAGGTGAAAAGAAGGTTCAAGTTCTAACACTAAAGTGAAGACTTGACTCAAGGGAAGGGTATCTGTTTCATTTTTACGCAAGCTTGAAACAGAAGGTAACTATGCTTGGAACATGGTTTCATTTTTATGCAAGCTTGAAACCAAAAGGTAAACTATGCTTAAGGAAACCTACTTCATTTTTTAACGAGCTTGACATAGAAAATGAACTATGCTCAGGAATGATTTCATTTTTATGCAAGCTTGAAACCAAAAGGTAAACTATGGTTGAGGAGATCCATTTCATTTTTTAACGAGCTTGACATAGAATGGGAACTTTGCTCATAACATGGTTTCATTTTTATGCAACCTTGAAACCAAAAGGTAAACTATGCTTAAGGAGTGGTTTTATTTTTTAACGAGCTTGAAACCAAAAGTAAACTATGCTCTCAAACCTACTCCTATCCAACATGATATCTAGAGGTTGGTAGGTTACCCCCATTACATAAAAGCTAGCGGCTTAGCTCCATTATGATGTCCATGGACTAGAGCCATGCGCCCCATTTTACCTATGATGGGAAGAAGCTAACTAGAAGGGGAAAGAGCCACAAGAGCATGCGGCACATTCAGGGAATTCTGATTACAAGGAGTGATGCAATGGTCGCGTGTAACAAAAGAAAGCTGATCAATGGTCACAATCTTCCCATCATGGGGAAAATGCATAACTCTAAAGAGTGTGGACACAACAGCCTTCATGGCATAGACATAATCACGTCCAAGGAGCAGATTGAAATCCAAAGGACCTTGGACCACCATAACATCAATACAGATAGTTTTCCCTTCTAATGTAATAGGCAAATAAGGAAGGGTCCCTAAAGGTGCAGTAGGTCTGCGATTAAAAGCCAGTATCTGATCGGTGGCTAGCATAAGCTGAGGAGAACCTAAAGCTTGTCAAGCAGTTGAGGATAGAATACTAACAGAATCCCCTTCGTCAACAATAGTGCGAAGTATCCTCCTAGAAGTAACTCTCACAACTATCTAGAAAGGAACACTTGAATGAAGACGAGACTCTGATAGGTTACTCCAGTCAAAGGAAATAACCTCACTACTTAGAGAGGGTTCTGTCGAAACAGACAAAATTTGCTCTTGTCGAGAACAATCAGAACGAATCATAAAAATTTCGGCAAGTTTTGGTTCATTCTCTACTGGAAGAGAAGAACAAGACGAAGATTTGGTCAAAGAGACTACTTCAGTCTTAACACTCTCTAATGAAAGAGCGGGATCGGTTGGAAATGACACCGACTTGACCACTTTAACTTCACTCTCCAAAGGAAGAGTGGGATCAACCATAGATAAATCTGAATCGACCACTTGGTCAACCAGTGAGGGATTGAGGGATAACTTACTATCACTTATTGGAATCACCTGTTGATGATCAGTAATATTTTCCAACCAACGTGAAGCTTCATCCATGCTTGGACAAAGAAAAGTATGATGCATAGCCTTGCAAATCAAACAAGGATACAAGACTTTACCCTTACGACCTTTTACCAATGGGTCACTAGTTGATGGAGTATCCTCAACATGATGATCAGAGGTTGATGACACAGACGGTTTGTACCATTTAGACCACTCTTCTTGTATATGGGAGAGACTGGGACACTCCTTAAGAAGGTGGTCCCCCTTGCAAAGCTTACAAGGGAACTTGGGTTTTCCAGGTGTTCTCTTAGAACGAGCACCATCAGAGAAGATGGTTGCTGCTTTTTCTCTTTCTTATCCTTCTTCTTTTTACCCTTCCCTTTCTTCTTCTTCGTATCCACCTGACTACTAACTATAGAGCTTTGGTCAATCGAAGAAGAAGAAATGGATGAAGCCACAACCAATGAACAAGGAGAGGGATTAGGTTGAGGTCGATCCTCTCCCAGAGGAGAGGTGACATTTGAGACATTAGGCGTAACAGGAATTACCGAATTAAAAATCCAGAACGGTAATCCTATAGTTAATCCAGGAATATTTAGAGTGGCAATAAAGGGAGGACCAATACCTTCACTTGGAGGGAATACAAAAGGTACACCTTGGAATGGGACCTCTTGAGTGGTAGTCCCAGATGAGGATGCCATCTCTAAGCTCTCTAATAACCCCCTAACTACCATGCACAAGAAAGTACTACTCAAACTAAAAGCAACAAGCAAACATGTGAAAGGAGTGGATAAGAGTCAGGAACCTCATAGGACAGGCCAAAAGGATAACTCAGATGGTTTGAGGATTCCTAAAAGGGTCTCCCGATATACGCAAGGTATGAGGGAGCTCAAATCAGTAGTAGTGCCATCTAATGCATAACCATACACAATGGGCCTTCAGATATACAATCGAGTATGTGAAGTACCTTTCTATATACCTCAAGGGTAAGTGAAAGGCCATTAGATATACCGATGGTACGTGGAAGAAACGTGCGAGTCCCAGGATGTAACACGGACAAGTACCGACAGCTCCTATGCTTAATGATGCCCGAACACATCTCTAACTTATCACTCAAATTGCTAAATGTTTTAACCTAGTACTACCGTTAATTTTATCTTGTGCGTTTAGGTGGAACCATGGAGTGAAAACTTAAAATTAAAGAAGATGCATACTGATCTATATGATAATGCAAGTTTTCCTCTTCAATGAAATTCTACCTAAGAGAGGGAGAGAGATTTACTTTTCTTCCCAAAAATGCACGCCCAAATGCAAATGAAATTCTATCTTTTGATGAAAAAGGAAATATCAATGCACCCCAAACAATCTTCAAAGCAAATAAGAAAGAGATCTAGAGAACATATAACATAAATAAAAAATGTTTCCTATATTTTCATGCTTGAAAGAGACGCATAAAAACTTGATGGAAAGATGATTTCACTAACATTTCCAAACGAAACTAACTCTAATGCACACAAAGCTGAAAATAGATATTTCTTCTTAATGAAAGTAAGATCTAGAATTTCAAACAATCATGCACAAAACAAGAAGAAAATCGTTCAACAATGCTTGCGAATAAAGCAAAGGAGGGAGAAAACTAAAACTTCTCTTTGAAACAAATAAGGAAACGAAGAACCAATCTTTCCTACCAAGCACTGAAAAAATCAGCATGCAAAAGGAAACAAGAATCACCCCAAGCAAAGAAAGACTCGAAACAACATGGATCATTCATGCATTCCAAGTCCAAAACAAACCAAAGCCTACACATGAAAATGAAATGTATATTTCCAATTCCAATGAATAATATCTACATAAAAGAGCAAGAAGTTTCAAGCAAAGAAAATAATGTAAAATCCAACGCAAGAAACATAAACTATCTTTTAATGCAAAGGGAATATAACAATCAAAGTGACTGCAGAATATACAATTCAGTCATTTTCATCAAAAAGTAAGCCAAAAACACACAAAAAATCAAAATGCAAAGTCTGGAACAGGGCCTACCTGGCATCGCACAGATGAAGCTGCTGACAGGCGGTTTTGAGGCAGAACCACTCCTTCCTCATTGGATTCAGGCGGTGACACCACTTATGGCTAACTTGACTTAGGCGGTGGCACCGCTTCTTGCCAACAGAACATGTGCGGTTCCCTGAATATATCCAAAACACAAGGAGAACGAAATATCAAGTCAGAAAAAGACTATATCAAGGTAAAAACTAATAGATTGAGAGTGAGAAAGAGCATAAAAGGTCGAAAATAATTCAGTTCTAGACAGATCTGGAAGTTTGAAACCAAAATCCACTGAGTCAAATAGCATATCTAACTGAAGAGAGTTGGAGAAGGAGCTTGGATTCAGACAAGAGTTGAAGAACTGAGGAAGATCAGAACAACTGATACATATATCTATTCCCCATTAGAGTTGCCAAATTCGTTAGCTGGAATATTTCACCTTCTGCGGACAGTAAGGTGTTCCACTGGTCTGAATGGTTCAGATCTAGAACAAATGAAGGACAAAGGTTGAAGACCCTCCCTGGACACCGTAGATACCTGGAATGTGATGCTTCGATAGTAACCCTGTGTACTTGCAATCAGATTAAATATGCAAACACATCAAAGCTGCCAGAATATAATCTACTGATCCATGTTAGTGACTAAGGAATCTAACAACATACATGTGAAATCAAACAACAACAGTAATGTGGGACGGAAATCAGCTTTGCATTAAGATAAAATGGATAAGTTTACAACCAATTAAGCCTTAGTGTTGACATGCATCTCCATGAAACCAACACTCTCATCCCCATAAGCTCTGGCTTTTGCTCTCTCTGCTCTTCAATGGCTTGGGCCAAGTAATCAATTCAATAGCATAACAATACCTTAAGAGTTCTCCCCTCAACCATGGACATGAGCTTTTATTTATAAGGCTCAATGGATAGGGATGGTTGAGAGATTAGTGGATGAGGTGGCCTCTAAGATCCTAGGATGAGGGATCTCGAGCTCAACTGACCCACAATGATAGGGATAAGGAAGGACATGAGGCTCATGATCTAGAAGCCTCGAGAATCTTCTCTTTTTCCTTTTTTACCCAGGGTACCATTTTTCTCCTTCAATGACAGAGTGGTTCAGGTAAGAAACGCTTATGGACTAGGGGCCATAAGCGGTGGCACCGCTTGTGGATAACAAGGGATAGGCGGTGCGAGCAAGGTACCGCTCTTGGGCAAAGGGGAAAGCACTGTGCTGATAATTTTTGTGAAAGATTGACAAATGGTATGAGTTTCCACTCCAAGTGCTGGGATTCAGGGAAAGTAGGTATGTCAAAGGTCTTATCACATGATGGTGACAGGATTTTGGTATAACACTACTCCTGTGGTAAACACCCCTATTGGTCCTTCCAATCTCTTTGTTGTCCTCAGTTCTTCTGATCTCGAAGAAGGTGAAGTTCAGCACTTAGAAGGGATCAAGATGGATTTAGAAGCGATCATCACTCCGAATCAAGCTGGTCCTTCTCAATCAATTTCTCTTCAAGATGGAGAACCTCCTCTAATTCCTATTGGGGACTGCTCTCCCCCTTCTTATGCTAATATTTCTTGAAAGAAACCGATTGAGAGATCTGATTCCTCCAATGAAAACTCCATTGAACAACTCTCCAAAAAGGGTGGCAAGAAATCTAAGAAGGAGATCCAGGAAGAAGAGGCTGAGAGACTTAAGACACAAGCAAGTTAGTCCACCCTCGAAATGTCTTACGGGAGGAATAAGAGAACCAGGCCTCCAAAGGGAGTAATAACCCCCTTTAACTCGTGTAAGTAATGCAACTAGTCTCTTGGAACTGTAGGGGATTGCGGAACCCATTCAAGGCTGATGCTGTAAAAGACCTTTTGAGAATCATCCCTTCAGATATTCTCTCACTCCAAGAGACCAAGGTTGAAGAGGAGGTACTCCTTCTTTTAAGTAAAAATAAGTGGAAGCTAAATTCTGGAAAAGCAGTCAGTGCTAAAAAAACCTGTGGGGTATTGGCCACCTTATGGTGTGAAGAGAAATTACATTTGAAAAAGTATTTTTCCACCCAGCACTGGATTGTCAGAGAGCTCCTTCATGTTGCCAGTAAGATTTCAATATCCTTTTTTAATCTCTACGTGCCTGCCAATTATATTGAATTTTTAGAGGTCAACTCTCCAGTAAATTTAGTGCTAGCAAGTGACCTTAACATTTCTCTGAATCCTAATGAAAAAAAAGGTGGGCTACGTGGTAGGGATTTCATGCTTGGTATGGTGGAGGAGATAATTCAAAATTGGGATCTGAATGATCTTAAACCAAAGTATGGGCAATACACTTGGTCCAACCATAGAACAGGAGCTACAAATATATCTGCCATGCTCGATCGATTTATTGTCAGCAGTTCATGGATCGATGGGCAATCCCTTGTCTCAACCAAAATTTTACCGAAGCTAATGTCTGATCTCCACCCGATTTCTCTGTTGTTCAAAAGAGAAGAGTTGGGGGAGAAGAGGAGTTGGGGCCAATTCCTTTCAGATATAGTCCTCTTTGGATCAATAGAGTGGGGTTCATTGATGTGGTTTCCCAAGCCTCGTCTCAGTACATAGTTGGATCTCCCAGTTTTGTCTGGGAGCAAAAACTGAAAAATACCAAAATTACGTTGAAACAGTGGATTAAACTTCCCTCACCTTCTCCTACGATCTCCAGGGTAGCACAAGTTTCTGCATTATATGAAATCCAATTGGGTATGGAAGACATTGACATCTCCATTTCCCATTTAGCATTGGAAAAATTGGCTTGGTATAGTACCACTCAATCTTTCAAACACAAAGAAGAGCAACTCAGGTTAAAGTCTCGTTGTCTCTGGCTTAAGGCTGGTGGTAAGAATACTACTTATTTTCATAGACAATGTAGGATCAGATTGTCCCGAAACCACATCTCAGAAATCACTATTGGAGAGGATGTTTTTGTTAAGGGTCAAGATCAGTTAAAATTGTGTGCTAGCAAGAACTATCAGCTTCTTTTCCAGGATGATGGTATCACTGATAAGGATGCGTCTTCTGAATTGTTGCTGAATATCCCTTCTCTGGTTAATGCTGAGGATAATTATGATTTAATGAAGCCCTTTACCGAACAGGAAATTGTTGATGTCAATCTATGGAGTCTGATAAGGCTCCCGAGCCAGATGGATTTTCCATTCACTTCTATAAAGTCTACTGGCCCATCATCAAATCAGATTTGGTTTGAATGGTGATTGCCTTTCAAAGAAAAGCGAAAGTGGGAGGGTGCACCAATTCTACATTCCTTGCCCTCATCCCTAAGGAAGTTAATCCCTCTTCCTTTGACATATTCTATCCTATCTCATTGTGTAATGTTTCCTATAAGATCCTTGCCAAAATTCTAGCCAATAGATTTAAGCTATTGCTAGGCAAGTTGATTTCTCCTCTCCAGGGTGGATTTGTGAAAGGCAAACACTTAGTGGATAATGTAATTCAAGTTCAGGAAGCTCTTCACTAAAGCTTCCAAAGGAGAGAGAAAGGTATGTTATTTAGTTGGACATGAAGAATGCATTTGACAGAGTTAAGCTTCCCTTCCTCTATGATGTTTTGCTCTGATTTGTTTTTTGTTTTGAGTTTGTAAGTCTGATTAAAGCTTGCACTGATTGTCCTTGGTTAGAACCATTAGTTAATGGGAGACCTTCTGACTTCTTCAAATCTTCTAGAGGCCTTCACCAAGGCTTCCCGATGTCCCCTTTCCTATATATCTTGATGGTCGAAACTCTCAGTAGAAAACTGATCTTTGATAAGGAATTTGGATATATCCCAGGTATAAGGATTGCCAAGGGAGTGGATCCAATCAACCATGCCCTTTTTGCAGATGATTCCCTTCTCATGGGAGGGGCCTCCATGAATATTGCCTGAGATTTTTATGAAACCCTTTTAAAGTATTGTCATTCCTCTAGTGCCTTGATAAATAAAGCCAAGAGCATTGTTTACGATCGGAATGTTGAACCCACGGAAATTCTACAAATAGCAGCTTTCTTGGGCTTCCCTGGAATCGATAAATGGGAAAATATCAAGTATTTGGGTCTTCCTCTAACCCTTGGACCGTCACCTCCCTCTCTCTGGCTTAAAGTTCTTGCAAAGTTAAAGGCAAAAATTGCTATTTTGGGTGGTAAGTGGCTAACTAAGGTTGGGAAACTGATCTTGATCAAGGTTTTCCTCTCAACTTATCCTATTTTCCAGTCCTCATTGCTGTTAGCCCCAAAGAGTATCTCTGCTCAGATTTCTAAATTGTTGCAGGATTTTCTCTGGTCGAGAGGTAATGGAAGCCTAAATGTTGTTGAAAACCCACCAAAAAAGCCTCATCGACAGGGGTTCTCACTCTGTCGACGCCCAACTAGCACGATCTCCCTGAGCACCGGCCCAGATAGGTTTTACCCTGCCCAGCAGCATCCGCAGAACAGACGAATTCTCACACGAGATGTTCAAGGGAGAGTTGTTGAAACCAAGTTTTCGGTAGTGAGAAGGGAAGATATGGCATCCGACGAGTCAAGCACCAGAAGCATTAGTTTATATAACTAATATAGTAATCATAATCTATCTTCATCGCTACATATCTAACAATCACATCATTCATTTGTCGCAGCAGGTCCGCATAGGAGTATAAAACAACTTAAACCATCCATTATCATCAATGCAACCGAATCACAAGAGATCACAGAGACATTAGTAAACCATAATGGAAATGTGATAAAACAGCATCATAATTCATGACAGATTCAACATACTTCTCATTGAGATCATAGCAGAGAAAACAGAAGGACAAAAGACAGCATTTATGCAACAACTGTCATATCATATTGATTATGCGCAAAGGATCCAAAACAAGCAATTATTCTCCACAACCGGAGGCCGAATACATCAAAAGAACCCAGATAGATCGCAGATGCAATAGAAAATTCTCCAAAACCATAGACAGATCGCACCAGACCTCAAGCGATAATCATGCTCAAGATAATATTGATGTCTTTCACAATTGCAAAACTAGTTCTATATATAGGCTTGCGCCTTTACATTGAAGGTCCACTTCTAACTAACTCGTAATCGCTAATGACCTATGGCGACAAAAATTGGTCAAATAATATATTAAATATTCAAAACGGTTATTTTTCTGCCCATCACGTTGATCTGGCCTTATGCAGTGCCGCGTGAGCTTGTGCAGCTGTTGCAACGCTGCGCAACTCACTTACCAAAACCCCTTGCAACAGGCCCCCAACACAATCTTGTGGCTTGTCCCTAAGCCACGTTAGGTTGACAAGGTATATGCCGACGTCCGTGCCTTGAAATATTCAAACTGTTGTGCGATATCATGAACCTGGAGCTAGAATCTGTCGGCAACACTTTGACAATTCTTCAAAGCCTGCTGCATAGGGTGCTCTTCCCTAGCCTTGTCGTCAACCATTTGTCGATTCTCTTACACCGCCTGCAGTGTGGTGACTGCTTTAACAGCCAACTACCCACCAACTTCTTGAAACTTGTCTAACTGGGCATAGCGCTTTTGTTGGCGTTCCTGGGTGCGGGAATCCCGCTGCTGGAGATCCTTTAATTCCTTGGCCCTTGTGATTTTCACCATCAGCGACATTTCCCACATCGATGTCTTCTGCGTCCTCAACTGGCCTTCAACTTCTTGCACCTGCACTGTCAACTGATCGAGCTTCTCATCTTCGAAAATGCTCTACCAAAACTGTGTTGTCGCCTCCATGATGGTCTTGGCTTCTTGGTCCATGGTTTCAAATTGGGTTTCTATTTCCTCAATAGAAGCCTTTCGTTCAGTAACCTAGTTCGGCGGTGTCATTGTTTGGAGCAGGGAATTGAGCATCAGGTTGGTGTCCTAGAGCTTGACAATGGTTTCCCCAAGTCACTTGGCCTTAGCAACCATGGTAAGCTTTGTTGTGCTCTCATAAATATAATGACAAGCCTCATCAACGGCTAGCTCAACCTCACCGCTTTTTGCACACAGCTGTGCTTGTTCAACAATAAGGCGGTCTTGCACCTTCTTCAGCTCAGTAATTTCTGTAGTAGCTTTACACTGCAGCTCATCCTATTCCACATTCAATGCATCTATTTCTCATATCTTCTCCTCTTCCAACTGCACCTTGACCTGATGTAGCTCCTCCTTTTCTTCCTACAGCTTCTCGGTTGCACTCTATGACTGTACGTATCCGTCAATCAGCTCCTTCTGTCTATCCGCCAATTCCTAGGCAGTCACGTGTTGTAGCTCCACTAGTACTTGAGCTAGTAACTTGTTTAGATTCAAAGCAATGCTTTGGATCAACCGCAGTAGCTGGTTCACTTCTTCATTTCCTGTGTTGATCGCAGTCGGGGGAACTTGAACGTTCCTAGCCCGGGGCCCGGTGCTGATCGACGAGACTTCCTACATCACATGTCTCATGGATGTCTACCTAGAAATAATATCAAAAAGGGAATTAAACCTATCTCTTACCACACCAAACTCTTCGTGGTTAAACTCATGGATCACCCGTGTCGTAGCCTTAGACGAGTAGGTGAATGCTTTGATGAGCCACTGCAGTTGGTCCTCCATCCCCGACCAAAAACCTCTACCCACATCGTATTCCCGACACCATTTGGTGCGAGTCTCCTCCCGCATGCACTATGCTTCGGCCTCAGGGTCCGTCGATGACTCGTTTTCAGAGTCATGAACACTCAGCTCCTTCTGGGCAAGCTCTTCCGGGGCATCAGGTGGTGGCTCCCTAGAAATTTCCTCCTGATTCATAGGGTTGCGGCATTCAACAGGCCACTCTTGAATAATAGCATTCAATTCTTTCATCATGACTTTGTAAACCAGAGGTAGCCACTGCCTATTGGGGTCCCGCCATGCCTGGTTGTAAAGGGAATGTGGCCCGATAGTGAATTGAATGAGCCACTGATACTTGGCTGCTGCATAAGGAGATACCAAGGGAACTACGACAGCAGTAGCTTGTAGTGCTTCCCAATAGACCCAAAAGTGAATTGCATAGTGTGCCTATCGACTGGGCTACTCAACCAACCACAAATTCTGATATCATGTGCCACGACACACCTTTGTCGCATCAACTACCATGGGTTGGTAATATCCAGGTTCCATCCAGGCGACCAGTGCAATGAGAATTAATAGCCAACTATATTAAAATGGTCACCTACCCTGAGCAGCGAGAGCATATTCGAGCAACTGGTTAAGCAAGAACAATGACTAGTTCATTTGGATGCCTTCTGCACATTTCTGGGCACATGCGACCACGCCTGAGTTGCACTAGACAGGTCGATTCCCCTGAACAACCTTGCTTGCCAAAATTTGCACCCTGATACGCACCACTTGTGAGTTAATGCTATCAACATGCTAGGCATGGTCGTCCCTTTGTAAGCCAAATCACTCCTTCAGCTACTTAGCAAGCTTCTTGTCAGTATCCCTCCCATGGATATACTCCACCGGATCTTCCCCAGCCTTCGGCAAGCCTGTAATGCTCGCAATTAGGTCTACTATGATAGGAATGGGTGTATTCAGCTAGAGCTTCCCGCCATGAAAACAAGCCAAGAGTTGTTTAACACATGCATGGGCTTCATTCAGCCACCCAAAATGAGGCATATTGATGAGCCCCAACAATACAGAGTTGTCTAACCTACTCGCCCAAGGTTGAGGAATTCACCGAATTGGGGCACCAGGAACCGTCAGAACTGACTCATAGGGCTCATACCGAACATATTTAAGTAACAGCAAATCATGGTCCTCAAACTTCAACCTGATCAGGGCAAGGATGATATCGATGTGGCAATTCATCCCTTCCGACAACAACGACAATTTTGGTGGATACTTCTGATTTTTCGTCGGCTTCCTTAGCTTGGCTCCCAGATGCATAGGAGCAACATATCCCAACATATCATGAACAAATACACCCCTATGTGTCGTGGACTCTATAGCTCCCGAGCTCGACGGCCCATTCTGTGCAGTTCCTTCTCCTTGCACTCTAGTCGATGTGTGGGTGTGCCTCTTATGCAGCGGCGTGGAACTGGACTTCTGAGCCTGTCGCTTTCTATTGGGGATAGACGATGAGCCAATCGGCATGCTCATGACTTCTTCTTCGACGGCCGTGGGCCGAATACGGGACTCTTATTGACTAGAAATCTCAATTGCCTCGAGGTTGCTCAGCATGCCTCACGCCCCAAACCTTATAATGCACCCGGTGACTCTAGCCTTCTACTCTGCAACTCACCAAAAGCTCAGAATTAAACTACACAATTCACACTCTGCTCGCACAACTAAACAATGCCTTCCTCCCGCATCTCGCACGCTTCTTATAGGCACTTCCCAATCCAAACTCATCATTTCCAAATCTGCTATATCCATAATGACTAAATCCAGCAGTAATGACGCCAAATCCGTCAGCAATCATACTCATCTAACGGTCGAAACGACCATTAATGCACGTCGCTTCAACAAGCGCCGCCAGCTAACTGTTTTAACTACTTGCATTTATTCCTGATTTGACCAACCCACAGCTCTGCAGCTGTCACAGGTGATCGCCTGACCGTCGCTACTAACTCCTATCCTTGCGCAGCCTCATCCCCTAGGCTCGCCTTGCTGCTAACTAACAAAATTATTATTATTATTTATTTTTACAATGCCTCAATAAGTGTGCAGCTCTGGCCTCGTCCGATAGGAATTTAAGTGACTTCGATTGACGACCATCAGCAATACCACACCATCTAATTGTTGTAACTGAACTACACCTCCAGAAGTAATGGAATGAACAAAATACGGTCCTAACGAATGCATTTGTAACTTATTTGGATAATTTATGAACTTGTTGTTGTATAACAGCACCAAATCTCCTTCCACAAACTGTTTTTTCTTAATGTGGTGATCATGCCATGCCTTCTGTCGATCCTTCGCAATCCACTGGTGGAAGCCTGCAAAAAAGTGGTCCTCTTCAAGCTGGACCAACTGCGTAATGCGCTCTTCTAATGCTTCTGCATCTTCCATGCCCGTTGCCACAACGATGTGCAAACTAGGAACAATGTCTTCCATGGGCATGATCGCCTTTTCCCATATACCATATTGAATGTTGTCTATCCTGACAGTCGTTTGCAAGTAGTGTGATAGGCCCATAGCACTGCTAGAATTTCCAAGTCCCAATCATCGTGGTTAGCATTACATACATTTATCAGCATTGTTTCCAAAATTCTGTTGAACGCTTCGACAGTCCCATTCGCCTGCAGATGGTATGGTGTGCTCCTCTTATGTTGCACCTGCAATTCCTCAGTTAGCGCTCGCACAGTATAATTGAAAAAGTGACTGCCCTAGTCACTCATCAAGATTCGGGGACACCCAAACCGTGTCACAATGTTTTCAAAGATGAACCTCTCTGTTGTCACAGTGGTATAATCTACAACTGGTACAACTTCTTCCCACCTAGTCAGATAGTCGGTTGCAGTAATGATGTATCACACCCCATTGCTCTTCCCAAGTGGATTAATAGGACCCACAAAATCCACAGCCCATTTATCAAAGGGTTGTAGAGTCACCTACGGCACCAGTGACATCTCATCCCGCCCCGATGGTTGACAGGGACGCTGGAAGACGTCACAACTCCTTGCATAGTCTGCGGCATCATTATGCAACGTGGGCCACCAAAGCCCCCCGCGCAACACCTTCCGTGCAGTAGCCCGTCCTCCATAGTGACCACCTGAGATTCCTGCATGTCCCTCTTCTAGAATAGGTCCCTGCTCATGCGGTAGGATACGCCATTGCAAGATTTCATTTGGTCCAAGCTTATATAACTGCCCAGCAATCAGCTAGAAATCGGAAGCCTTTACTACCAGCTGCTTCTTTTGGCTAGTCGACATGTCCTCTGGGGCAACACCAATGGCCAAGAACTGAATGATCAAGGCATAGTGATCATCTACGATGTCGAAATGGAACAGTTGCGCATCTAGCAATCCGTCATCAATATTGGTCGATTCTTCGTCGGTCTCAATGCGAGACAGGTGATCAGGGCCAACATTCAACTGTCCTAGTTTCATGATCATTTCAAAATCAAATTCCTGGAACAAAAGCATCCACCGACAGATTACCCCCCCAACACAGGATTATTGACCAAGTATTGCATAGCAGAATGATCAGGGAGCATCTTGAAATGTCTGCCCAATAAATAGTGCCTGAACTTTTACAAGGCATAAACCATCACCAAGCCTTCTCTTTTAGTCGTTGTGTAATTTCGTTCAGCAAATGACAACTTTCTACTGGCATATGCGATTGGGTGATCTAGGTCGCCCTCCCTTGGTTGCACAAGCACAACCCCCAGCGCAATAGATGAGGCATCGACATGCACATGGAACTCCATATTCCAATCAGGAAAAACCAGTATGGGCACGGAGGCCATCTTGGCCTTCAATGTGTCGAAACTGCCTTGGAATTCTTGAGTCCACTGATATGCAGCATCCTTTTTTAGTATCTTCTCCATGGGGGCATTAATCGCAGCGTATCCCTTGATAAACTTGCGATAGTATCCCGTATGCCCTAGCGTTTCCTGAAGCATCTTCACGTTCGTCGGCGGTGGTAAACTAAGAATTAGTGCGATCTTTGCTAGATCAACCAACAAACCATCCTTAGACACTATGTGTCCTAGTAGCATTCTAAACAACGCACAAAAAATTCACTTCTCAGAATTTAATGCAATCTGATGTTGTCGACACAGTTCAAGCATCAATCGCAAGTTGTCAAGATGGTCCCTAATTAGCCCATATATAGTCCAATCATCCATATATACTTGTAGGAACTTTGGAATAAAGTCTTTAAATAAGACGACAACTACCCGAGAGAATATGGTTGGTGCATTCTTTAGTCCAAAAGGCATGATTGTATATTGAAAACAGCCCCATTCAGTGACAAACGTGATCTTACGGCGATCCTCATTTGCAATCCAGATCTGGTGGTACCCCGAAAAACCATCCATGAAGGACTACATCTCCTGGTTGCTTACTCCTTCAAGGACCTCATCAGTAAAAGGATTCAGGAATGGATCATGCACACATGCATCATTCAACTTCCTTAGGTCGACGCAAATGCGGATTTCGTAGTCCCCAACATTGGCAAATTTTGGGTTCTCTTCCAACCCAATGTTGACTTTCTTGATCTTCAATGGCTGACTCATTGAATCCATCGGTACGTTGGGTACTGCGATGTCGCGGTTTCCTTCAGACTCCAGAATAGTAACATTCTGCAACTCATCATCATCTTCAGGTTCCCCATATAGATTGAAGCATGTCATCATGGATTGTATCGAGTAGTGTGCATGTGGATCAACTTGGTATGGGATAGGGACGATCTTCAACACTACGTGGCAGGTGATTTGCAATGCATTATGATCTTCTGGGTTGGCATCCCATAAACTAAACATCTGCATAAAACAACCAAACAACTCCTCCCAAATGGTGATAGTTCTGCGCAATTCTGCCTCTACATACTAGGATCTCGGCATCTCGTCCAGATTGTGAACAAACGTATGGACCCACTCATCTTTGGGTCGTGATGCCCATAAAGTCTGGCATCCGATCAAATTATTGGTGGGGTCATTATGCCCATCGTATCTCCAGCATGGTAGACCTTTGAATCACCGAAGCGCACCATCATCAATCTTCGACACTGTTCCCAGTCATGGATCATATGCTTGTGCGTCGCCCACCATCGAGCCGGAGTAGCCTTCAGCGCGACATCTGGGGCCAATATTCTTTGTGGTTCAAACACTTTCTCTTCAAATTCTCTAAGGAATTCTGGTAATGCTAGCAGCCCTTCATAAATTGGCAACTCAACAATCTCAGTTGTGACATGTCAAAGAGACTGTGTAATCAACACGCATTTCCTGAACGACACTTCATGCAACCTATTCTGCCAATTTTCCAGAGCATCATCAGAGTCAAAGGATGAAAAACTTGTGCTACACCATCCAAGTTCTCCATTGACAATAGGATGGATATAGTCTTCAAATATATTATAAGCGTGATCCCAACTTCTACCAACTTCGTCCTTCACAGGTTCAATATACCGACATCCTTCCTGAGGGTCTATGGGAGCGATGACCTTGACATCCTGGATCTCAAACATCATGGACCCTTTTATTGAAATTGATGATTGCCATGCTATCATTAGCCCATCCAATCCCTAGCAATGCGGGATAAGAACCACCATCTTCGACTAATTTTATCACATCAAAGTCAGCATGTGTTTTCATGCCTTCAATGTCGACAACCAGGTTTGAGACAAGACAAATGGGCTGAACCTTTGCCTAATTTGCTAGTCGCAACTGCACTCGCGACCATCCCAAAGATGGCTTCCCCATCAACTTCCAAGTTTGCTTGGTCAGAATATTTACATCTGATCTAAGATCCAGAATAACTGAGCCAACCTCATAATTTCCGACCTGGATATGCATCCTCATCTCCTTGCTTGTCTTCCTCTTTTGTAAAGAGTTCACTGCAGAATCCATCACTACCTTATCCTGGTGGTACAATAACGTCTCAAGCTCAATAAGGGCTTCAGGGTCCCTTGCCAGTGATAGACAACTCTCAAAGAACTGCTACAAGGTACCATCCTACTATGATTGTCCTGCCTCTACAGATGGATCAAAGCAAATGGCATGTCAATAATCGGTAACTTACCCGGATTTCTCCCAATTGCATTCTTGGCTTCGAAGAAAGTGTCCTTCTCTGTCACAATATCAAATGCTACTTTTTTCTTTCCAACAAATCAAACTTGTTGATGTGGTCCGTCTTCTCCAATCATCGCACCGGCACGAGTGACAACCCCAACGTCGACATCCTTCGTTCGCGGTTCAGCTTGAATTGTGGCAATTATTGATCCTTAGTTTAGGTTCTGAGCTTGATTCAATGGTATGTTCTAATTAAACGGCTAATTCTGAGCCTGAGGCTGGTTCTGAGTTTGATTCTGCGGTGGGATCTGATTCTGCATTATCAGTTGGTTCTGTACTTGGAACGTAGGCTGGTTCTGAGTCTGGGCATTTTGCAACTGAGGAATGTTTCCAGCCTGCCATTTTGCAATCAACTGAGGGAATTTTTCAACATTATGTTTACTGGCCACACAATATGTACACTACGCATGAGGGCACTCCCTCTGATAGTGCCCGAATACTCCACAGGTATAACACTGGATTGATTTTTTACCTCATCCTCCTCCTCGACCGAAGCCTCCTCCTCGTCCTCTGAATCTTCGGCAGAATCCTCCTCAGACTCCTCCTTGCTGAAACTGAGGCTAGGCCAATTTTTGCTACGGTAGGTTTGGTTGCTGCTGGGCATAGTGCGCAGCTTGAACATATTGTGGTTGAGACTAAATGAACAGCACCTGATTATACTGTGGTCGTGGCGCATACTGTGATTGTGCTATAAGTTGTGGCTGAGGTGCAAATTGCAGCTGTGCTGTAAACTATTGATGTGGTTGCATTGGGATAAACTGCATCTGGGGTGGTGGTGTATATTGCACCTACACTACTAGTTGGGCCATCTATGGCTACGCTTGCATTGCCCAGGGATCCTCACCTTTCACAAAATATGAATCATATGTTCTTTCCTGGAGCAAATCATGAGCTCGATAGTTTTTATCATCATGTCCTACTAATTGACAAAAAGTACAGTACAGATTTTCTGCCTTGGTAACCATCTTCTGCATGTATTCCCATTTCTCATGTCGATGCCCATATACCTGACATATGCGGCACCATGGTATACCAGCACGGCTCAATGGAATTGGAGCTCCTGAAAGAAAATAATTTCAGAACGTCAGACATGTATCCTTCGTATGTCCATCTGCATGACACCAGGTGCACCAAAGGTTGTCATGATCTTCCTTGGCCTTCTTGATATCTTGTAGTTGGAGTGTCAGATTGGACAACTGTGCTTGAATCTGGTTCATTCCGGCTGTGGTTTCTCCTACCGGTGATGCCTCCAATTTCATCACGGTTTCCAGAGCCTCGCTTTGTGTCATAATCTTTTGTTGCATTAGTGGTTTTCTGATATGTGGGACAAGCACAGTGATGAACCACTCCTTGTGCTGAACATTGCTCATTTGGAAGCTAACTTGAGCCATCAACGTCTTAAACCATTGATCAAAGTCCCAAATTGTTTCATTGGGGAACTACTTGATTTCCTTCAACTCGGTAATGTGCTGAGCCTCAGACTTCGACTTCTTGAATTCTTCGAATAACCCCATATGGATATCATCCAATGTTTTTGTGGTACCTCCTTGAGGAACTCGCGTGAACCTCATGTACCACTCTAGCGCATGACCCCTAAGGGTGGTGGCCAGCTGGCTTTTCTTGACATCATCATCTACAATCTATCGAGTGGTCCAGATCACCTCACACAAGGACCAGTATTGCTCTAGGTCATCAATGTCATTTCCATGAAATATTGGTAGCTTCATTTCGTCGCCCACCATTCTGGGCCTTCTTCCTCCTGCTGGTACTGTATTGCTACATTTTTGCTGACATGTCGGGAAATTCAATGCAGAATGCGCGTTTCTTCCTTGTGGTGGAGTAGTGCGAGGAGGTGTGGGCACGTTACTGCTACGGTTCGATCCTGTCATCCTTTCGGGTGTACCCTGGGCCTGGTCATCCCTGTTGTCACTAAAAGGTCTTTTTGTCCTGTGTGGTTGTTCCTTGCGGCATTGCACTTCGAGCGCAGCAGGACCTTCTCCCATCCTCTGCCTCTTCTCTCAAAACCTTGCTCCTCCTCTTGTAAAACCACTTGTTTCCTCAGTGACCTTCACACTTTCACCAAAACTCATGCCCATATACCCCTTACCTTTCCATGCGTCTCCCCTCTTTCGTCACGGTGCCTACATCCTTTGCACACCATAGTTCCACTACTCTTGGTCCATCTCCATAATACCTTTCTCACAAACCAGCTGTTTAATTGACAGCTGCAAAAACAGTAATAATCTACCTCGCGGTTCGTTGAAGAACTCCCTTTCTGCTTCGTTGAAGGGCTTATTGGTATCAACTGCAAACTCAGTAATGTAGCCCTCTAGGATACTTTCCAACCACACCTCTACAGCCCACGATGCCTTATTGTCTATTTCTTGTAATTCCTGGATTAGTTCTGGAGTCCAAGAAGTCGGCTCTCCTCCTTGGAAGTTGTTTTTCTTAGAAGTAAACTTCGCCAGCCACTCATATAAGACAACAGGAACCTCACAAAAGAACCATTCTTAAGGACCATTGTGAATATATTTTTCCAACCAATTGCTCATCGACAACTTTGGATTCTAATTTTCAGGTTCAGCAAACTCTTGCAGTTTTAGACCAAACCACCTCTAAATCTCCGAACGAGTCGGATGCCAAAACATATCCTCCTTTCAATCGCAACTCGGTCCCAGCAATGGAACCATTTGTCGGAAAAAACCCACCAACAAAGCCTCGTCAACAGGGGTTCTCACTCTGTCGATGCCCAACCAGCATGATCTCCCTTAGCATCATCCCAGATAGGTTTTAGCCTGGCTAGCAACATCCGTAGAGCGGATGAAGTCTCACCCGTGATGTTCAAGGGAGAGTTTTCGGAACTAAGTTTTCGGCAGTGAGAAGGGAAGATATGGCATCTAACGGGTCAAGCAGTAGAAGCATTAGTTTATAGAACTAAGACAGTAATCATAATATATCTTCATCGCTACAGATCTAACAATCACATCATTCATTTGTCGCAACAGGTCGGCACAGCAGTATAAAACAACTGAAACCATCCATTATCAGAAATGCAACTGAATCACAAGAGATCGCAGAGACATCAGTAAACCATAATGGAAATGCGATAGAACAACATCATAATTCATGACAGATTCAACATACTTCTCATTGAGATCGTAGCAGAGAAAACAGGAAGACAAAAGACAACATTTATGCAACAACTATCATATCATATTAATTCTACGCAAAGGATCCAAAACAGACAATTATTCTCCACCACTGGAGGCCAAATACATCAAAAGAACCCAGATAGATCGCAGATGCAAGAGAAAATTCTCCAAAACCATAAACAGATCACACCAGACCTCAAGCTATAATTATGCTCAAGATAATATTGTTGTATTTCACAATTGCAAAACTAGTTCTATATATAGGCTTGCGCCTTTACATTGAAGGTCCACTTCTAACAAACTCGTAACTGCTAATGACCTATGGCGACAAAACTTGGTCAAATGATATATTAAATATTCAAAACGGTTATTTTTTTGCCCATCGCGCTGATTTGGCCTTGCGCGGTGCCGCGTGAGCTTGCGCAGCTGCCACGACGCTATGCAACTCACTTACCAAAACCCCTGCCAACACTAAACAAGTTGCATCTGGTAAATTAGGAAGAACTTAAGAGGCCATTCTCAGTAGGTGGTCTTCAAATTAGGGACCCTGGTCTAGCTAACCTGGCACTGAGTGGCAAGCTTATCTGGTAGCTTTTGTGGATAAGAACCATCCAGTCAGTAAGATTTTTTTTAAGAAATATATCAAAGGTGGCTTATTGAGAAATCTTTCCTCTGCAAATACCCCGACTAGTACTGCTATTTGGAATTCCTACAGAAAAGGTTTTGAATTCTTTAATTAGCAATTATTAGAATACTAGACAATGGGAAAAGAATCCTTCTATGGGAGGACAAAATATTTAGGATTCCACCTCTTTCCTCAGTCGCTTCTCTATCAGAGAAAATGAACTGGGCAACAAATAAGGGTCTTCTTCGTTTGGATGATATATGCTATTGGGACAGCTCAAGGAACTGGGTAGGTTGGTCTATTCTATATCTCCCTGTTTGCCTTAAATCTCAAAAACACATGTTGCTCTTATCTCTACAGGCCTTGCTCCTGTTCATAATTCCTAGAAAGATGCTTGGGGTTGGCGAAAAGATGGAGTTTACACAACAACTAAAGGATTCAGCGCTCTTTAATCTTCCCAGAGTTCAATTTTCCCTCCAATATGGAAATCGGTCTGGGCTTCTCAATGTATGCCAATGGTAAAAAAAATTATGTGGTTGGCATTAAAGAACAAGCTTTTGACAAGCGATAACCTTGCTAAATGTGGCTTTAATGGCCCATTCTGATGCTACTTGTACAAATCAACTCTGGAAATTGTTGACCATCTACCCGTTGAATGTGAATTTTCCATAAAAGTATGGGATCTAATTCTCCAGGATTTGAATTTCTCTATCCCAGTTCAGTCTTCAGTACCGTCCCTTTACCTGGTTTGGCATGCCAGTCGTCCTCCGAAAGCTTCCTCAGCTATATTGCATTTACATTGGTATTCAATTTTAAAGTTTACTTGGTGGGCACTGTGGTTGATTCGAAATAATTGCATCTTCAATGAAATGGTCCCCTCTATCCAGCACGTTGTTCATAATTCCAAAAATTGGTTTGTTGAATCCTCAGGTTGTTCAATGGCTTCTCTCTCGGCTCCATCAAGGACGAGCTCTGCCACATTTGATTCAGGCATCAAATTGAAATGTCCAAAACCAGCTAGTTCCTTTCATTAGAAATTTGGTGGAAATGAAGATTCTTTCAAAAATATTTGGATGTGCTCTGTTTCAGCAGTATTATTTTTTGATGGAGCTTCCAAAGGGAACCCTCGGGGTATCCGGTGCTGGTGGTGTCATTTTCTTCCCTGGCAGTTTGAACTATCTCAGCTTCAGTTGGGGGCTTGGTTCGATGACAAACAATCGGGTTGAATGCTACAGCTTACTTATGGCAATTCAAGTTGCAAAAGGAAAAGGGTTCAAGTCAGTACAATTTTTTTGTGACTCCGAGATGCTGGTGAAAACTCTAAATACTGCAGTCACCTTCAACAACTCTCTCTTGAATGTAATTTTGTAGATAATTAAGACAAATTTGAAAGACTTTGACAATGTTGAATCCTATCACATTCTTCGGGATTTAAATAAACTTGCAGACTCCCTGGCTAACAAAGGATGCCTTCTTCCTCAAGGAATTCTCAGTATTGACGAGGAATCCAACATATTTCATCCTATACCATAATGGTGCTTCTCTCAGTTGTAATTAGATTTTCAGTTGTAAGTAGTTCTATTCAGAGTAAGCCTCGGTGCAGTCTCTTGACTTCTAGATACTTGTAACTCGGTTGATTGGCATCCGCCAAAATATACTAGTTTTCTCCATTTTAATAAAATTACCCGTTTGTGTAAAAAAAAAAATTGAGGCAAGCTCGGGTTATAAGGCTCATAAAACTGAAGTAGGGTGCCGACGTAAAGATCAATACGTCAAGTAGACGCATGAAATGCAATTACAACTTGATATCAACAGGAGTCCATGTGGGAGATGGCCAACATAAAGTTCAAGAGAGAATATTAGGTTCTTGCTCAAAGACATGGCACAATTATAAGGGACTCCCAAGCCTAAGGGAAGAATCTCAACATGGGTACCAAATGGCACCCATGAATAGGAAGGCTCTACCACTTACGCAATGCCACTTCTAGCAGCAATGTGAGGTTCTGTAACATTACGAAGTGGGTTCGTACCTATAGTTAAGGCGACATGGTCATATGATAATGCATGATGCATACGAAAAGTGATCCTATCCTATATGCCAATTTGAAATTATACTTGTTATAGACACGAACATGTCAACAACTAGGCGAAAGTGCACGAAAAATGGACCCTACATGACAACAATATTAGTCTAGAATAGTTGGAAACAGTCAGTAAAGAATCCAAACTATAGGATATAGGGAGGATTGATCATGACAACTACATTCAAAGGAAATAGTGTGGTGGACGATGGCATGTAAGAAGGAATGTAAGGTGTAGACCCAACGTTCACGTATCCACTACCACCCCCATGAGAATGAACACTAGTATTAAGACCGGGTGAAGGAAGCGAACATCCGCCCACAATGGAGTAGAGGGTGGAGTATGACCACTCCCAAATCTATGAGTAAGGTAAGGGGTTGTGGTTTACCCCAATCCAAGACCAGGTTCCGCACTAGGACTTGGAGCGAGTGATAAGATACTAGTAGTGATATCAGGCATGCCGAACATAAAAGGACCCGAACTCAAGAGAAAATAAATATATTCAAGTAATCACAATCCCTAAAGCCAACTAGCACACAAAGAGAACACCCCTAAGCAAATCTAAGTCAGATGAAAACAAGCCAAGAGGGAGGATAAATGAGCTCCTGAATGCAACATGTATGTCTCGCCTAAGAGAGGCCTGAAACTCCCATACACTACAACTGTAGGTGTGTAACCAACTATAGTGGCCCTCGGCTTCAACGCATAAAGCGACAGTGTTGTCCAACCCCTACCTAGCCATGACACTCACATAATAACCTCTGCAAGTACCCCTTGCGATACCTAAGGCAACTAGGGTCACCCCAATATAACCAATGCTCAGGCAGACAATTGTAGGCGGGATCTACCATATGGGCAGGGAAACAAAGCCCGAAGTTCAAAATCACCAAAGGTACCTCAAAAGCCCCCAGATACGAAAAAGATCCTAGAAATATCTCTGACGCTACACAGAGAGTGGCAAGGGGCTATCCCCACCACAAACGTGTACGCAACCTCGTGCTTAACTCATGTGTAAGAGGAGCCTCCTTAGAACACTATTTATATCAAGGATTTATCTTCTCACATGGATAGACACCTAAATGTTTTGTTTTGTAGTCTTGGAAAATTTTACTCACAACACCCTATTCCAAGACTCTACAACCTAACCTTGTTGGTGCACATCTATAAAATTAAAATGTGTAATAAATTTTAAGTTAAGCATTCATTTTAAGGGCTATAATTACTCAAAGGTAATGAGCGTGCAACTAGTGATATTTGTTGCTGCCTTTCACACACTTGGGGTTAAGCGCATCATAAATCTTCAAGTTGTTAGGTGTGTCCTTGGGGGAGAGTCTCAAGTCAAGTACTCTCACTTGATCTTGACTCCTCTGTTTAGGCCAAACTCCTAATGAAGCAAAGTGGGGTGGTCCCTAAGAAAGAGTTCAACTAAGGCTCTTTATATTTTAGTTGTTAATGACGAAATTAAGTTGTTTTAGGAGTTTTTTGGTAAATAATTATGTCACAAGACTGATGCAAAATTGTTTAACATTCAACATCATATAACATGAGTATATAAAGATTAATATTGATAAAAATGGTAATCATATGAAAAATAAGATTGTTATGTACTCAAATTACTATCAAATGGAGTAAAAACTATTGTTGAAAAGGAAATATTTTGCAATGTGTCTTGGTCAGTTTTAATTATTAAAGATGAGGTTATTTAAGGGAATGGGGATTCTTGATATACTTATGAAGTACTGAGAATATGTCTAGAGAGATGACAAAATTGGTTCTTCACTCGGAAACGTGGGCCGAATCAGAGTCTCTAATAATAATTTCAACACTACAGCAACAAGGCTGTAGCCTAACTGTATCTCGAGGTCACTATTCAATAGTTCTCGCTTCCTTTGAGAAATTTTCCCAATAATGTCAAAAGGAGTTGTGTCGTATTTTCACAATGTTTAGAAATTTGTTGATTTTATTACTGTCAATTAATTATTTAGATGTGAAGAATTGAACAGTGCGCATACCTACTTTTGATTATATCAAATCTGAAGGCGAGCCTGCGATGGGCAAGAGCATACACCGGAATGGAAAAATGTTTGTTCAAATTGTATACTGAAGCAAAAATATTGTGGCAGCAAAATAAAAACTAAATCCTAAAAGAATCCACAGGCTATGTGTCACTTTCTGATCATCAACCAATAATCGGCAAGAAGCCTTTGGTTGGTGGAGAGAGCATACTTCGCGGCAACGAGCGAGGGAACAAAATTATTGAAACAGCTTAAAAGATGGAAATGAAAAGAAATGACTAACTAAAATAGCCTTCAGAGCAAGCGGATTGTGTGTGTGTGTGTGTGATTGTTAGAAAAAATCAAGCGACGAAAGAGACACTACCAATCCCCCCAGGGGGGATGAAGTGTGGACGTTATGTAGCCCAACTGATTTCTTTATTACTTATGATTACAATATCAGAAAAATGAAATTAAAATATGTCTTATAACCTATAAAAAAGGTCTAAATACTTATACGACTTTATGGAATGAAGGTGAATGAAGAAGAAGGGAAAACTAGGGGTTTTTTGGTGTCCCAAGAGACCCAAAACTCGAATTATGAGCAGAGATTCCTCCTCTTTTTCTTTGGACATGTTAAAATACAACGATTTAAATTATTAGAATATGATGGAATGAATGAATAAAGGATAAAACTAAAACTAATTTTAGCAGTTGCAAAAGATTGGAAAATTTTACTAGTTTTTAAATCACCGAAATGACAACTTTAGATTCAACAAAAGATGATTATTTTTAAGCAGTTCTAAATATAAATTATCTGATATGGTAATAAGTAGATTGAAATTATCAGACTTTTAAATCAGATCTATCAAATTTGCATATTCAAACTATGTAACTGGGAAGAGGAGGGAGAATTGTTTTGAGAAGATGGAAAGCAACTTAAAGCCTTGCTTGATCTTCTTATGAACACTTTGGAGACCCTGTATAAATAAGATAAAACTTGAGAGATTGTCAAAGAGGAAGAAGATACAACTTGAGAGATTGTCAAAGAGGAAGAAGATACAACTGAGTTCAACTCCTCCTTTGAAAATGTAACCTGCAAAACAAAACTATGAGAAACCCCTGCATAAAAAGTTAGATCTAGTGTACTCAAAAATAGGAAATGAGAAAGAGTTGAAATACAACTGAATATGAACAACTACTCTCCCATCTCTTGAAATTAAAATACCAGTAAGCAAGTTACAGCCATAAATTCCTACTCTATGTGTCTTAGGATGACTTTCTAAGCTAGATCTAATAGCAATTTAAACAGAAAGAAGTAACTCAGAAATTTAACAATGTCACCTCAAATATTCACAAGCAATCATCCCATGACACGGAGTGGACCTCCAAATTCTGAAATTTTATTCATCAATATAGAAACAATATAAAATAACTAAGGTTCTTTGCATCCATCCAAACAAAGGAGGAGAACCATGCTTTTATAGCCACAAAAGAGCTTCAAACCCCAGGGGGACACATTTTCCAAGTGGAGAGGAGGTTTAGGAGGTTGACAAATGTATGGGAGGAAGGCTTGAGTGTTGGGATGAAGGGATGCCACCTCAAAGGAGGTCGTCCACATGTCTCGGGAGGCCTCCACCTATCCCAACCACCTCAACCACATGAGGGATTGCACCTTCCTTGAGGAGAATGTACCCCCCTTTAGTGGAGAGTTGTCTAAAACCTCAGAGAGAAGGTTGTAGATACTCTCTAGGATCATAAATTCCCCATACAAGACCCTCAACCAACCTACCACTTCAGAGACAAGTCCTAGACTGCCTTTGATTTAGGATTGGGGTTTTCTCCTATTTTTCCATTTATTTGACCCTTTGAGCCATTTTGTAGAAAAAAACCAAATTGAAAATTGAAAATTACTAATTTGACTCTCAAAAGTGGGTTTAGGGGTTAAGTTAGGTCTTTGGCTCAAAAAATGATCATCCCCATGACCAAATTGGATCTCTAGCCCCAATTTTATGACCTTTTGAAATATTACAATTAAAATACACCTTATCGGTGATTTTATTAAAAACATAAAAAATGAAAAATCCTAGGGGGGATTTATCGGATGTTCACGAAACTATGGACATATGACTAGCATGGTATAATACATAGACCCTAGGCTTTAATAACCTTTCTGAGAAAAAAGTTACCAAACTCACCATCCTGGCTTTGGAGGATTCTCAATGAAAAAACTTGAAAATTATATGTCACTTAAAAAAAATCATATAATTAACAAGGGAAAAAACACTCAAGGATGATGACCTTGATGACCAAGTCTAAGAAGGCCAAGCCTTTTACATAAAATAACCTCATGCTATGTCATTTATTACAATTCCCTCGGAAGGGTGTGAACATCCAAAAGAGGCCACAACTGGCCCTGATGAAACCACAAAACTTCCGAGCACTGAGTAAGAACAAGTGACTTGTTCTGATCCTTGGTGGCTCACCTGAAAGATCCCCTAAGTGCAACTTAGTAGATAACATCTGGCTCCAACTGTGGGACGTGCACTCGACTGATCTTCAATCAAAGAGAGTGTGTGAGGACCCTAGAGCGTTTGGTTTCTGCGTGAAACTAAAGTGCATTAGTCCCATATACATGTAAATTAATGCCAAAATGAAATACAAGTTGCAGCATAATGTACAAAAATTATGGTACATAAAACTATATACAAAAACTATGATACAAAACTATGGTACATAAATAATATACAACAATATGTTATGATACAAAAATAAATATGATACATAAATTATAATACAAAGAAAAAGTCCTGATAATGCTCCCTTGTGCATTAGATAGGATCGTTGAAGAACAACTTCAATTGTTTCCCATTCACTGGTAAGAGCAACTTTTCTCCTTCCATGGTGTTTAGAAGAAATGAATTTGTGACAGTTACATCGTAGATGATGAATGGCCCCATCCAGAGGCTATCACACTTCCCATGTTTTCCTGGCTTCTCCCTCCATTTATCCCATAATAACATTGTACCATCGATCTGAAAGGACCTCGTTTTTTTTTACTTGTCAAAAGTTCTTTTAACCTTCTCTTGGTTCCTGATACTTATGTCAAGAGCATTTCTTCAGTTCTCGTCTAGATCAATGATTTGATTGATCCTGCTAGGCATAGAATCCTCCTCCATTTCATATTCCTAAAGCATCTTCATGGCAGGAAGTTGAAGGCATACTGGCAAAGAGACAGTCAAACCATACACCAATTCGAAAGGAGTCTTTCCAGTTGCACTTTTTTTAGTTGTTCGATCAGGCCTAACTGTATAATTTATTTTACTATCCCATGACTTCTTATTATTTCCAACTACTTTTTTAAGGATGGTCATTAAGTTTTTATTGCTTGATTCTGTGAGACCATTTCCCTAGGGATAGTAGTTGGAAGAATGGGATAGGAAAATGTCATATTTGAAGCAAAAATATGTGAACCCTGCTAACCTGAAAGCCTTAGCATTGTCGGTTGTTATTTTGCCGGAGAACCAAATCTAGTGATGATGTTATTCTCTAGAAAATCCATAACAACTTTATCAATATCCCTTTTGGTGGGGATAGCCTCCACCCACTTAGTAAAATAGTCAGATGCAACTAGGATCCAAGAAAGCCCATTGCTTGAGTTGTCTTTGAATTGTCCAATGAAATCAATCCCCCAATGCTGAAAAGGGGCTAACACCACAACTAGCTACAAAGGCAAGGCTGCAAACCTTTGCTTTCTCGTGAATAACTGACACTATCGACAACTCCTGAAAAATTTGTGAACATCTGCAAATATGGAGGGCCAATAGTAACCTACTCTAAGGATCTTGTGGGTTGTTGTATCTCGTGCATAATTCCCACCACAAAATCTTGAATGGAACTCTGTCAAAACTTGTTTAGACTCTTGCTCATTTATACATCTAAGGATTATGCCATCAGGATTTCTCCATCCCAAACCTTCTTTAGTTATGCAATATCTGATGGCTTTTAATCTTAAGGATCTCCTTTTGTGACCTTTGATATGTTTGAGACATGTAAGATTTCGCAAAAATAAAATGATGTCTTAATACCAATGGTGATCTAACCATTGAAGTTTTGGTGGAAAAACAGGTGTTGATGGCTCATTTTGACATACCATCCCTAAATCCTCTTCATTTCCTTGAGCTAACATCTTGGCTAGTCCTTTACCTTTGATTAATTTTGTAGGCCTAATCTCGAGGTCATATTCCTGGATTTTAGAGACCCACTTACGCATTATTTTCAAACAATCTTGTTGAGACAAGATATCTTTTACAGTTGCGTGAGGTACATAACCAATTATTTTTTAATAGCCAAAATATGTTCTGAAATGTTTTAACAACTTTATCAAGGCATAATCCTGCTTTTACATGATTGTATATTTCAATTATGAATCCTATAAATCTCGAGCCATGAAAGCGATGGGTTGCTCATATCCTTCATTTTTTTCTAGAGCTAGACCCCCGCGGTACTACTTTTCGAAGCAAATGAGAAAATCAAGAAATATTTAGAATAATCAGGGCTATCCAAAACTAGTGATCTGGTAATTGCATCCTTGATGCCTCTGAAAGATTCTCGACCCTCATTGGTCCATTCAAACTTAGCATATTTCTTTAACAACTTCTGAGTTGGCTTTATTAATTCTACTAAGTTAAGGGTGAATCTTCTTATAAAGTTCATGTGGCCATTAAAATATTGGAGAGCTTTTACATTTTTGGGAAAAGGGGTCTTCTTAATTGCCTCAATCCTTCCGGGATCCACCTTTAGTCCATCTTTGGAAATAATGTGTCCTAACAGTTTCCCATATTCAATACCTAGGACATAATTTGTTGGATTCAAAGAGATACCATATTTCCTACATCTTTCGACTGCTTGCTTGAGGTGACTTACATGACTTGTTCTTTGTTTTGAAAAAATTGTTAAGTCATCCTCATAAATTTCTATGATCTTTCCAATTAATTCCTTAAATGCATAATGCATGGCTTTTTGGAAAGTGGTACCTTCATTCAACAAACCAAAAGGCGTCCTGAAATATTCGAAGGTACCCCATGGGGTTGTGAAAGTAGTCTTATGTCTATCCTCTTTTTGGATCACAACATGAAAATCCATCTAACATAGACATCATTTCAGAACGCGTTACCCTTTGAAGAAGAGTTTCAATATTCGGCAATGGGAAGTTGTCATGTTGACAACAAATGTTTAGATTCCAGAAATATATGAATATTCTTATGCTCCCATTCTTTTTTCTCACAACCACCAAGTTGGAGCACCAAGATGAATGTCGCATTGGTGCAATGATCCCAGCAGCCAACAGTTTCTCAAGCTCCTTTTTAACTATTGGTGCAAGCTTGGGGTTTATTTGTCTCATTTTTTGTCGAAAAGGTTTAACTTCTTTAATGTCTTGTTTGAGAGGTATAGTGTGTTGGAACACATCCTCCTGATAATCTTTGAGCTCGTCATAAATGAAAGTGAATACATCTATATACTCTTTGACAAGATTTTACTAAGTCATTCCTTTCCCTTTCAAAAGTACCTTTTCCAAGTTTTATCATTTTTGGTTCATTATTTGTTCTAATGTTGATCTCAATGTAATCCCCAGGATTCATTGAGTCTATGTTATTTTTCCTTCTATCCTGCCTATCAAATATATGCTCAAGTCAAACTAGACCACGAGGTACTGGATTGTCAAATTGATCACCTTTACCCTAATACTCTTTACCTTCCTCCTGAAAACTGACATTGAAGTTTGAAAAATCCTCTATGTTATGCATAAATTTCAAAAATTGTTCATCATCACGAAATACCTGCCAATGCTCCATGTTATCTGGGACTGATGGTCTAAATTTAATCTCTAATTTTCCATGACCATTTAGTAGTTCTTTTGAAGGTTGAAGAGGTGAAGTTGCTACAACTAGCCTATTTGCTAAGCAATTTTGATCTTTATGGATGCTAGTCAGATTTAAGGCATCGAAGAATTCCATTGTATCCCACACTGCATTCATATACTTCTTTAACCTCTTACATTTGCATGAAAAATGGTTCTTAACTTAGAGGATTATTAAATCGGAGTCGCCTCTTATATTCAACATCTTAATCCCCATATATTTAGCTATTTCAAACCCAAGTAGGAGTGCCTCATATTCTGCTACATTGTTGGTTGCCCCAAATTCTAACCTAAAGGCAAAGTTAAAAACTTTTCCTTTAGGTGAAGTAATGACAACTCCAGCTCCCTTTCTAGATCTTGAAAGAGTGCCATCAAAATTCATCTTCCATATTTCATCTACCTTTTCATGTTTAAATTTTTCTTTAATTGAGGCCAAAAAGGTAGAGTAGCAAGAATAATTTCCAAGATAATCTGTGTTGTAAACATATTGATTGGAAGGCTTCTCGGGGTTTTCTACATGATACTTCTTCTCCTTTACACTATGCAAAATTACCATTGTATCTTCAGATAAAGTAACGATGGCATAAGTCTAGTCCATTTGAATGGATACCCCCAAATCAACAACCCACTTCCTAGATAGCAACATACCCCATTTGTTGGGTACATCAATTACGAGGATATTTGTTTTAAGTGAATATCAAGGTACTTAGCCAATTGTACTAGGAAACCCAAAACAATACCAACAACCTTAACTTCTATAGAGTTCATGGCACATATATTATGATATGGTCTAGTGATTTTCAAATTTAACTGTTCCATGACTTTCCTAGTCGTTATCTTGGCTGAAGATCCAAAATCTAACATACAGTTATGAAGAAGAAGATCATTCATCAATAGTGAAACATAGAATGGAGAATGGTCTTCTCTTCCTTGTTCCTTAGTTTATTAAATAACTCGAAGATCAATGGAATCATATTTGTTTATATAAGTTATTTCTTGACTTTCTTGAAAAGTCACTTTCTTAGGAGGAGTGGGAGTTAACACTTTCATCAATTTTTCTCATTATGCTGGAATTTTAATCACTTTATTTGCAGGAATTGATACCTTAACTTTTTGAAACCAAACACCCATATCAAGAGTATCATTTGGGCCACGAGGAGTGATTACCTGATATTGATTATTTTTTGGAGTTCCAACATTTTCTCTTCTTTAATGGGTGATTCCTTTGAACTTAGGCATTTCTCGAATCTGCTTTGATGTAGGCATAGCACCATAATTCTTAGTTAAATTGTCCACCTCTTGACTATACTATTTTGTTTTATTCCAGTCTTCTTTAGACACGGGATACATATGGCCAACTGCGTTGATGTATTCAGGATCACTTGAAACTTCTTCACTGCTACCACTCTAAGGAATTCCTTTTTCTAAAACTCAGCGTGCCACTTAACAACTAGCTTCTTCATGAAGTGAATCATAAGTTCTACAATAAGCGATCAATTCCCGAACCACATTGGTTGTATATAGTTGATTTGAAATATTATTATCTTTATAAGGAGCTTTCTTAGGACCCCAGTTACCTTTAGGTTGGAATTGTTTTTATTAGACTTATATCTTTTCATGGTTACTACTCGATTCTGCATGTTTTTCAACTGATTAGTATAAGTGGCTTCCATTTTTTCATTTAACTCCTTAATCTTCTCATCATATGCCTCTTGCATGGGCTCATTTCCTTTAGATTCCTGCTTGGACTCCCCTCTTGTAAAACCAGGCAAGTTAGACTTACCTGAAGCCTGCATGTTTGCATCAATTTTAATGGCTAATGCTTGGGCAGCTTTAAGATCAGCGTGTTATTTGTCTCTACATTGGTATCTCATTTCCCCACTGAGTGACTCTATGTAATAAACCAAGATGGATTTATTAGGAGGATTGAATTCATTATCCATGCTTGCAATAAGATCTCTAAATTTTTTATTGAATTCCTCCATCGTTTCATTTTCATTTCTCTTGATGGAGTGGATTGCATTTAATAAGAAATGAGGCTACTTCTTTTCACCAAATATTTCCATGAATCCCTTCCTGAAGGAGTCCCAAGAATTATATGAATCATCATCAAGGTTGATGTACCAGTCACAGGCATCTTCTTCAAGTTATAAGGCAAAACGCTTCATATATACATCAACATGTTGACTTGCAGCATATTGACACCAACTAAGGATACATTTCGAGAATTTGCTAAGATGGCTTGATGCAGAAATGGCATTGTTCCCCTGGAAAGTTGGCAATTTCTCTATAGCTTTCTCTGTTATGGCATGAGACTGACCTGCTATATTAGTAAAATTAAGGGGAAGAAAAAAAGCATCCATTGGACTAAGAGGATTAGCCGCGGGATTAATGGGAGCTACCATTGTGAACAAGAATTGGATGTCTGAAATAGACTCAGCCGCTATATTTTCAAGGATCCTACGATACTCAAGTCTATATAATATTTTTTGTAAGACCCTTTCATGTTCAAGAAAATGTTTAAATGTTTGATGAAGCTTCTTCTCGTAGAATACCCTGAAGTGTTTTTAAACTATGGAGTCACCAGATGGACAGAGTAGATTTTAGAGTTGTTCGACTAGATCAATCAATTATTGGATAGAAGATGAAAATAAAAAGGGTAAGTCATACCACAAGAATAAAAATATTTATCCCCGACAACGACGCCAAAAAGTGTTGTTGCCTTTCACACACATGGGGGTTAAGCGCAACAGAAATCTTCAAGCTGCTAGGTGTTTCCTTGGGGGGAATTCTCGAGTCAAGTACTGTCACTTGATCTTGACTCATCTGTTTAGGCCAAACTCCTAACGAAGCCAAGGGGGGTGGTCCCTAAGAAATATTTCAACTAAGTCTCTTTATATTTTAGTTATTAATGACGAAACTAAGTTGTTTTAGGAGTTTTTTGGTAAATAATTACGTCGCAAGATTGATGCAAAATTGTTTAAATATTCAACAACATATAACATGAGTATATAAAGATTAATATTGAAAAAATTTATAATCAAATGAAAAATAATATTGTTATGTACTCAAATTACTATCAAATGGAGTAAAAATGTTGTTGAAAAGGAAATGTTTTGCAATGTGTCTTGGTCGGTTTTAATTATTAAAGATGAGGTTATTTAAGGGAATGGGGATTCTTGATATAATTATGAAGTACCGAGAATATGTCCGAAGAGATGACAAAATTGGTTCTTCACTCGAAAATGTGGGCCGAATCAGAGTCTCTAAGAAGATTTTCAACACTACACCAGTAAGGCTGTAGCCTAACTGTATCTCGAGGTCACTATTCAATAGTTCTCGCTTCCTTTGAGAAATTTACCCAATAATGTCAAAACACATTGTGCTGGATTGTCACAATGTTTAGAAGGTTGTTGATTTTATTACTGTGAATTAATTATTTATATGTGAAAAATTGATCAGTGCGCATTCCAGCTTTTGATTATCCCAAATCTCAGGGCAAACCTGCGATGGGCAAGAGCATACACTGGAATGGAAAAATGTTTGTTCCAACTGTATACTGAAGCAAAAATATTGTGGCATAAAAATAAAAACTAAAGCCTAAAAGAATTCACAAGCTATGTGTCACTTTCTGATCATCCACCAATAATTGGCAAGAAGCCTTTGGTTAGTGGAGAGAGCATACTTTGTGGCAAGGAGCGAGGGAACAAAATTATTTAAACAACCTAAAATATGGAAATGAAAATAAATAATGAACGAAAACAACCTTCATAGAAACCGGATTGTGTGCGTGTGATTGTTAGAAAAATTCAAGCGACGAAAGAGACACTACCAATCCCCCCAGGGGAAATGAAGTATGGGCGTTGTGTATCCCACTTGCTTTCTTTATTACGTATGATTACAATATCAGAAAAATGAAATTAAAATATGTCTTAGGACCTATAAAATATCTCTAAATAAGTTTACAACTTTATGGAGTGAAGGGGAATGAAGAAGAAGGGAAAACCGAGGGTTTTTTGGTGTCCCAGGAGACCCAGAACTCGAATTCTAAGCAGAGCTTCTTCCTCTTTTTCTTTGGACCTGTTAAAAAAAATCAAGTTAAATTAGTAGAATATGATGGAATGAATGAATAAAGGATAAAAACTAAAACTAATTCCAGTACTTGCAAAAGATTGGAAAACTTTACTAGTTTTTAAAGCACCGAAATGACAACTTTAGATTCAGCAAAAGATGATTCTTTTTAAGCACTTCTAAATCTAAATTATTTGATATGCTAAATAATTAGATTTAAATTATCAGACTTGTAAATCAGATCTATCAAATTTGCATATTCGAACTATGTAACCAGGAAGAGGAGAGAGAATTGTTTTGAGAAGATGGAAAGCAACTTAAAGCCTTGCTTGATCTTCTTATGAACACTTTGGAGACTATGTATAAATAAGATAAAACTTGAGAGATTTTCAAAGAGGAAGAAGATACAACTGAGTTCAACTCCTCCTTTGAAAATGTAACCTGCAAAACAAACCTATGAGAAACCCCTGCATAAAAAGTTAGATCTAGTGTACTAAAAAACAGGAAATGAGAAAGAGTTGAAATACAACTGAATATAGACAGCTACTCTTCTATATCTTGAAATAAAAATATCAGTAAGAAAGTTACAGTCATAAATGCCTACTCTATGTGTCTTAGGATGACCTTCTAAGCTAGATCTAATAGCTATTTAAACAAAAAGAAGAAACTCAGAAATTTGACAATGTCACCTCAAATATTCGCAGGCAATCTTCTCATGATACAGAGTGGAACTCCAAAGTCTGAAATTTTATTCATCAATATAGTAAAAATACAAAATAACAGAGGTTCTTTGCATCCATCCAAACAAAGGAGGAGAACCGTGCTTTCATAGCCACAAAAGAGCTTCAAACCCCAGGGGGCGCATTTTCCAAGTGGAGAGGAGGTTTAGGAGATTAAGAAATGTATGGGAGGAACGCCTGAGTGTTGGGGTGAAGGGATTACACCTCACAGGAGGTGAGACACGTGTCTCAGGAGGCCTCCAGCTCTCATAACCACCTCAACCACATGAGGGATTGCGCCTCCCTTGAGGAGAATGTGCCCCCAGTTAGTGGAAAGTAGTCTGATACCTGAAAGAGAAGGTTGGAGATACTCTCTAGGATCATAAATGCCTCGGACAAGACCCCCAACCAACCTTCCACTTCAGATACAAGTCCTAGACAAGCTGCGTTTGATTTAGGATTGGGGTTTTCTCTTATTTTTTCATTTATTTGACCCTCTAACCCATTTTGGAGAAAAAAACCAAATTAATAATTGAAAATTACTAATTTGACTCTCAAAAGTGGGTTTAGGGGTTAAGTTAGGTTTCTGGCTCTAAAAATGAGCATCCCCTTGACCAAATTGGATCCCTAGGCCCAATTTTATGACCTTTTGAATTATTACAATTAAAATACACCTTATCGGTGATTTTACTAAAACACTGAAAATTAAAAATTCCATGGGGGAATTAGCAGATGTTCATGAACCTATGGACATATGACTAGCATGGTATAGTACATATACCTTAGTCTTTAATAACCTTTCTGAGAAAAAAGTTACCAAACTCACCATCCTGGCTTTGGAGGATTTTGAGTGAAAAACTTGAAAATTATATGTCGTTTAAAAAAGCGTCATATAATTAACAAGGGAAAAAACACTCAAGGACGATGAACTTGAAAACTCCAGCCAAGATTGAAGCTAAATACATACAAATTCCAAGTAAAAAGCTCAAAGGAAAGTCAGTGGTTGAATCAAAGAATGAAGGTTTGTTAATTTCCAGTATAAAGTTTCGTGGGAAGTCTTATGCAATGATAGGAGAATTAAATTGGAGATCCAAAACAAGAGCAAAGAATAAGTTGAAACTAAATATGAAAAAGTTGTTAAACCCTAGATTGGTGAAGGACAAAATTAATGTAATAGAAGATTCCTCATCTCGAGAAGATTTGGAAGGAGATGAAGACCAAAATTCTCAGGAAGTAGATAGTAAGAAAGAGGATTTATTGACTGTGAAATCATCATTAGTAAAAAGCAGAGCTATAGAACAGTCAAAAGATTCCATTATTAAATAATATAGCTCTCAAAAGGTTCCTGTAGCAGTAGCAGATCAACAAGAAGAGGATGATGATGCAATTTTTAAGAAACTGAATATCCCTTGGTTATCAGAGAAAGCTTCTTCATTTCAAGACGGTAAATGCATAGACTCAAAGAATGAAAATCTTCAGAAGACTGTTAAACAGTATAAGTACCAAATTGATTTTCTGAATGAAACAAATGAGGGTTTGGTCATGGAAAACAGGAGGCTAAGAGAAGATATTGAAGATATTAACACACATTATCATGACTTGATTGTGGTTTCAAAGGAAGCATTAAAAAGGAAGAAGCATACTCAAGACAAATTTGAGGAGTTGAATCAGAAAATCCAGGATTTAACTCAATAGAATCAAGAACTGTCAAGGAGAGTCGAAGACTTGGAAATAGAGCAACAAAGAAATAGAAAAAAATCACAAGCTCTGGAAGGGATAGCACTTATGGCTGAAGCAGCCAAAAATATTTAAAAGATCATTTGTGACAGGTGTCCTATAGTTAATTTTTGTAAAACAATCAGTTTAGTAGCAATTTCGAGAACTTTACCTAAAAGTTAGTTATGTAGTTGAGTAACTGTTTTTGGGATGTAATGAGGATAAAAGAAAGAAATTATATGGTATAGGGTTCGATTTTTTTATAAGGGGAGGCTCAAAAGCTACTGTCTCAAGCTAAGATTCAAACTCTCATATAATTGTCCAGACTAATTATGATATATATCATTGATAAGCCCTTATTATTTTCACTACGAGTTTCGTTTATGGTTTCTTAAATCACTCAATGTGCAATTTTGTTTCTTGTATAATGTCTTATTCATGAAATGCTTGTAGGTTGTGGGTGAAACTCAGTCACTTTTCTTTGTTCTTTCTGGTTTATTTGTTATATATTATTCATCTCAGTCTATGATCTTTTAATGATTTAGTACTTGTTTTAGCTTGTTTAATGTTACCCTCTTGTTTATGAAAATTTCAGACCAAAACAATACAAAAAGACAGTTTTACTTTGTTTCATTGTAGAGATTGTGTTGGCTTGTTCTTCTTGTAGTCTAGAACAATTTCTGGCACTAACATCTTTGGCATCGTTGTCAGGGACGAAGATGAAGCATACATTCCCTGGGTTTTTATTATTCAACTGGTTTTGAGAGGTGGACAAAACCAGCAAATCATTTAGACTACTTTTCACCAGACTATTTTCACATTGGATACTAGGAAGGTTGGGACCAGAAAGAGACCTACTTCACCATTACACCTGGGTGTCTCAAACCTAGAGAAAATTTTGAAAGAAGCTAGGAAAATTAAGAAATCACAGTCATCTCCAGCTTTTTGTGGCCCTAATCAATTTGACATACTGTCGCCCTTTCCATTTTCCAAAGAAGAAAAACAAGATTCATCTTGGTTAACACCTTCTATACCTGTTAGCAGTTTTCAAATCTTTACTAATCCTCAATCCTTTAAAAAGGAAAAAGCCTAATCTCCTGGAAAAATCCCATTGTTTCAATTCAAAACCAGCAAAGGCCTTTTTCATCCAAGCACCAGTCTAGTAAACAAACCTTTGCCTTTATCAAACCCTAGTAGCTTCACAATGGCAGCTCAGCAACCTCCATTAGATATGATGGATAGGATGGTGGCAGCTAGGTATGCTCCATTAGTTCTTGTTCAACCCTTAAATGCTCTCCCTGAAGGGGATTATCAGAAATATTTGCCAAGTTTCAATGGGCAAGATGAGACAATAGCCGAGGAGCACTAGGATGCATTTCTCAATTATGCAGATAGCCAAAACATTGAAGCAAAAGATGTATGGATGAGAGTGTTTGTGCAGAGTCTGGATGGGGAGGTTAGAAATTGGTTCAGAGAACTACCAGAAAATTCAATTACTTTGATAGAGGAGTTACATGATGCATTTATGAGGCAGTGGGGTGATACAGAGGATCACACTTACTATATTGCTGAATTTGGAGCTTTAAGGAGGAAGAAGGATGAAACCATAGCATATTTTTCTAAAAGATTTAACAAGATGTATGGTAGAATTCTGGCAAAAATCAAACCCTCTGAAACTTCAACAAAACTTACCTATGCAAATGCTTTTGATCATGAATTTTCTTTACACCTGAGAGAAAGAAGACTAGTCAGTCTATTAAACATGCAAGAATCAACATTAGAGGTAGAATCCAATATCCTAGCCTCTAATAGACTAAAAGTGAATTCAGATCAGCAAACTTATGACATAAAAGGTAAAAAGGAGGCTTCTCCACTAGTTTCAACATCACAATCAGCTGATAGTAAAATTGATGAAATGGCTAAATTAATATAAAATTTAACAGCAAAATTAAACAAATTGGAATTGGAGAAGAATTCAAACAAGCCTGCACAAGAAGGGGAAAGAAACCCTAATAACCCTAATCAGTTTAGATGTCAGTTTGCACCTAGGTTTATTCCTAGAGAAAGAAGGAATAATGATATACAAAGGGAGAGAAGAGAAGTTGAAGATCAGAAGGTACCACCACCACTCCAAAATAATGTTAATGATGAAGGAGAAGAAGAGGAAGATGAGCACTTTGAAGATACAAATCAAGACATAAATCATTTTGGGGAACTATTGACAAAAGGTTTTTTAACTGAAGAAGATTATTTAAATTCGGAATATTATGATGCAAATATTTTTCAGACATAGAATTATTTAGGTCTTGAAGTAACATCAGAGATATGTCAGTCTAAACCCAAGAGGACTATTGCTTTAAGGCCAGGACCAAAGCAGGTTGCTCAAAACCCTAGAAAGAAAGCAATTCTTCCTACTAAACAATCAGGCGGTTAAACACAGGAAAAAGGGCAGAATCAGGGTAATCCAGAAAAAGGTTATTGAAGTTGAAGAAGTGAATAAGAATCTGCAGAATCTTAATTTTGAAAATGAGTTGTGTAAAGTTAAAATTCCAATTCCTTTTACTGAGTTGATAAAAAATCCTTGTTATAAAAAATCAGTTTTAAAGATGATGGGCTCAGCAGCTGGTCAAATACCTTCAGATACAATAAACCTACAAGAAGAACATCCCAGACTTTTCATTGGTTCTGCATTAGCTGATAAAACTGAAAGGGATTCAAGTTCATCTCCACCTTTCTATATAACATTGAATGTTCATGATCAGATGATTCACAATTGTTTACTTGATTCTAGTGCTTCTCACAATTTGATGCCTAAGGCAGTTATGGAGGCTTTAGGGTTAAGCATAAAAAAACTCTGTCAAGACTTATATGCATTTGATTATAGGGTTGTTAAATGTTTGGGAGTGATTAAAGATATGGTGGTAAATTTAACACAGTTACCTATGAAAAGTGTCATTATGGATGTTGTGGTGGCAAATATTGCTCCCAAATTTGGAATGTTACTCTCTAGGTCTTAGGCTAAGAAGGTAGGGGGTACCCTACAGATGGATTTGTCAAATGCAACAATTCATGTTTTTGGAGGTGAGAATAGGAGGTTGTATAGAGAATTACAATTTGCTTACATTGTTACTGATGATAGGAATCCAACAAATCATCCATTGTATGCTGTAGAAAAGGATTTGGGCTCTTGCATGTTACACTTCAGTGATGATAATACAGCTAGTATGTTACAGGTGGGGAAAGAAAAACCAATCAAGTGTTCCGTGGAACAAAAAAAAGAGTTGTGGCAAATGTATTTCGATGGCTCCTCATACAAGGAAGGAGCAGGAGTAGGTATTCTATTGATTTCCCCTGGTGGTGAATCAGTAAGTTTGATGTATAAGTTGGAGTTTGTCGCTACAAACAATACAATAGAATATGAGGCATTACTGTTGGGATTAAAAACTGCAAAAGACATGGGCATTCAACAAATTTTTGTCTATGGCGACTCCAAATTAGTTGTCTAGCAGGTAAGGACCAATTATCAAGTAAAGCAACATTTGTTAAAAGTGTACAGGAATGAGGTTTGGGACATGATAGATAATTTCTTTATATCATTTAACATTTCCTATATTCCCAGAGATCATTACCAGACTGCTGATTCACTTGCTCTAGCAACTACTCATTTTAAGATTCCAAAAACAACTCATTTAAAGTATCCCATAGAGGTCAGATATAGACCTTCAATTCCTGATAATATCAAACAATGGAGGGTTTTTGAAAATGACTTGGAGATTAAAAGATTCTTAGAATTGACTGGTGAGTTCTCTAATTATTTAATTGATCAAGAGCAGGATGATTGGACTGAAAATGCTAAGGAATATGCAGAAAATTAAATTGTTGGTCATAAAATCATTGAGCTAAAAGGTAATTTTATTCCCAAGGGTTTGGTTCCCCTTGAAAGGATTTTTTCTAAAGATGACACTCCATTCAAACCAGCTATGTAGTCCTCGGAAGAGAATGTTATGGACTGTAATATTGGTACAAAGGAGCAGCCCAAGATAGTGAATATTTCTAAAGCACTTTCAGTGGAGCAAAGAGAAAGGTACATTAAGTTGTTGAAAGAATATGTTGATATTTTTCCTTGGTCATATGAATATTTAAAAACTTATGACACTAGTATTATTCAGCATAAAGTGCCTTTGAAGCCTAATGTAAAACCATTCGGACAGAAACTAAGAAGAATCAATCCTGCATTATTTGTTGTCATAGAAAAAGAGGTTAAAAAATTATTGGATGCAAAAATCATTGTTCCTCTTAGATACTCATCATGGGTAGCAAACTTAGTTCCTGTCAGGAAAAAGAATGGAGAAATAAGGTTGTGTGTATACTTCTGTATTCTGAATAGGTCCTCACTGAAAGATAATTATCCATTAACAAAAATTGAGCAAATATTACAGAAGGTGGTGGGTGCTCAAAGGATTTCAATGGTGGATGGATTTTCCGAGTATAACCAGATTGCAATGCATCCAGATGACTGAGAAAAGATAGCCTTCACTACCCCTTTGGGTACCTTCATGTACAATAAAATGCCATTCGGATTGATGAATGTTGGGGCCACCTTACAAAGGGATATAGATATAGCCTTTGTTGGGGAGAAAGAGAAGTTTGTTGTGATTTACTTGGATGATATTGCCGTGTTTTCACAGACTAATGAAGAACACCTAAAGCACCTCAAACAAACTTTCTTAAAATGCAGAAAATATGGACTGTCACTAAATCCAAAAAAGTTTCATTTTGTTGTGAAGGAGGGTAAGCTATTAAGACATTTGGTTTCAGCTGATGGGATAAGGATTGATCCAGAAAGAGTCAAGGCCATTTTAAAAATCAGTTTGCCTAGAAGTAAGAAGGATGTGAAATCTTTTATTGGGAAAATTAATTTTCTGCGCTGGTTTATACCAAATTTTGCTGAAACTATCAAACAGATCACAGCTATGTTGAAGAAATATCAGGAAGTAAAATGGACAGCAGAGGCCAGGAGTTCATTTGAGAAGATAAAGCAAGCTCTTACAGAAGCACCGGTGCTAGTGAGCCCTGATTTTTCAAAATATTTTCTGACCTTTTCTTTTGCATCACAGGACACAATAGTTGTTGTTTTGTTACAGAAAAATGACGATGGATTGGAGCAGCCAATTGCATTTTTCAGTAAGACCCTCAAGGATTCGGAGTTGAAGTACAGTACCTTGGAAAAGTAAACTTATTCACTGGTAAAGGCATTAAAAATTTTCAGAATTTATGTCTTGCATTCAAAAGTCATTGCTTATATTCCCAATGTTGCCATTAAGGATATTTTAACTCAGCCTGATAGTGAAGGGAAATGAGGAAAATGGATTGCTAAGATAATGGAGTATGATGTAGAAATCAAGCCTACTAAGTTGGTGAAATGACAAGATCTAGCAAAGTTATTGGCTAATTCAAACTGTGAAGCTTTAGGCCTTCATCTGATGGCAAAACAACCTATACAGGAAGAATTGGAAGCTCAGCAAGCGAAGGAAAAGATTATGGAGCAGTATGGAGAATCTACATGGTATGCAGACATTGTTCATTTCTTATTGTGTTTGCGATGTCCTGAACAACTAGACAAAAAGGTAGTTAGGTCATTGAAATTAAAAGCTACTAAATACTGTTTAGTAGATCCAGGAGGTATTTTGCTTAGATGTTTAGACAAATCAGAGGTTGAGGAAGTAATTTCATAATCACATGAAGGTGCTTGTGGAGGACACAAATACTGGAAGGCTATTGCTTATAAAATCCTGAGGTCTGGATATTATTGGCCTTCTCTGTTCTCTGATGTATATCAGCAGGTCAGAGCTTGTGTTCCTTGTCAAAGGTTTGTTGGTAAACAGAAGGTTCTATCTTTACCATTGAAACCCATTGCAGTAAATGCCCCTTTTCAGCAATGGGTTTTAGACTTCATAGGTGAGATAAACCCTGCATCTTCGGGACAACATAGATGGATCCCGACAACCACTGATTTTTTCACCAAATGGGTGGAGGCAATTCCCACTAGAAATGCAAATGATAAGGTGATAATCAGTTTTATTCAAGAGAATATTCTTAGCCGGTTTGGCTGTCCTAAGAGGTTATTAACTGATAATGCTAAAGCCTTTAAGGCTAAATCTATGGTTGTATTTTGTGAACAAAATGGGATTTTCTTGAAGCATTCAACACCTTATTACCCTCAGGGGCATGGGTTGGCAGAATCAACAAATAAGAATCTTATTCAGAGCATCGAGAAGTTGTTGAGTCAAAATAAAAGGTCATGGGATTCCATGTTAAAATATGCTCTTTGGGCAGACATGATAACAACCAAGAAAGCAATTGGAACTTCTCCTTTTCAGTTAGTATAAGTCACTGATGTGGTCTTTTCGGTTTAGCTAGGTATTCCAGTGATGAAATTCTTTCAAGATATTCTAGAGGAACCTAGTGATATTCAAAGGAGAGTTTATGCACTAATTGAACTACAGCAGGAATATGCTGATTGAACTACAGCAGGAACGTGAAGCTGTGGAAGAAAAAGCTCAAATACACAAAAGGAAGATAAAAGAAAGGTTTGACAAGAAGATAAAAGAAAACACTTTTTCCTCTGGAGATATAGTACTAAGACGGGATGCTAGAAAGGAATAGAAAGGTAAGCATGGTAAATTTGACAGTTTGTGGTTTGGTCCTTTCATAGTCTTAAAACTATTGGAGAACAATACCTTCATATTGCAGACTTTGGAAGGTCAGGAATTATCCAATCCAGTAAATGGACGATTCCTCAAAGACTTTTACAGCTATTGAGGGTAAGAAATTTGTTATTTCATTGTATATATCGGTGTGATAGAGATTGAATAAAGACTCCATAGCTCAATGGATGTTTTGCAGAGTAGCAGATAGGTTCAGTTAGGTGGCAAAAGGCACTGATCTACAGGTTCTTGAAGCCTCACAAGGAGGACTTCATCCCGCAGTAGGAGCCAGATGTTATAGCTAGTTTTTGTTTTTTAGATTACATGTTTTTCATTTTCCCCAAAGCATTGTTTTCTTATTTCTTTTAAATTTTAAAGTTTGGTTTTGAGGTATTAGAAATTTTAAGCATATTATTATTTGATTTCATGTCATTTCTTTTTTAATTTACTTTATTTTGTTGGTTTTATAGTTTTTATGGGCTTATTAGGTGTATATATTTTTGAAAAGTAAAAAAATCTATCATAAGGTTTGATCTAAGTTGAATTATATTACCTAACCCTTCGTTTTGGATCCATTTGTCAAAAATGTTCATCAGGTGGATTCTTGTAGCGCAAAAGGGAGAAACCATGAGCTAAAGCGCTACAAGAAAATCGAGGCATTTGAAAATTATCATATCAGCTCGTGGGTTGTTCAAAATCACAAATGATGGAGGTTTTTACATCTGTAAAGGCAAATTGACACGTGTATAGGCCTAAATAATCATTACGACAAGTGTGCAAGATAGGGTAAAGATCTTGTAGGTGAATCGTAGTTGTCCGAAGTCTTGAAGAGTGGAAATTTCTTAAGTATTTATGATAGCGCATTCTCGAGCATGTTTGAAGGCAGTGGTGAGTTTGATGAGCGTATAAGAAGCTTCCGAGATCGTGGTTATACCTGTCAGTAGTTCATTGGATGAAATTGCGAAGAAAGCGGTTAAAGATTTGGGTGGTTACAGAGTAAGGTACTAGGAGCTGCTAAGCATTCATTGAAGACATCATACCACAAACATAGGAGGTTAGTTCATCATCACCATAATGGTATGCTCAGGTAGCAAAATTATTGACCAAGATTAGGGGCAGCATTGACATAGTCTTATGACATTTAAAAAAATTGTAATCCTGGGAAATACGATTTATTTGAGTTATTATTAATCCCACTGTGTAGAGAATAATTTCGAATTTTCCTTAGTTGTTTGAAAGAAAGATATAGTTAGGGTTTAGTGCAAAGAGATGAGAAAGAGTGGTAAAACCAACAGGGCCAAACCTTATGATATGGGTTGGGCTAAAAGCTTTCCTGAATGTGCAAAATTGTTCCAGAGAGCTAGCTGGTTTAAGTATTTTGAAAAAATTGATGGTTATCATTCTGAAGTATCATATGGGTTTGCCCAAGGATTAGAGAAAGATACGATTCTGTTCAATACCCTTAAAATTGAGTTAACTAGAGAGCTGATAGCTGAAGCAACATACATCGCAGATGAGGGTGAATTTTGGCTTTTAAAAGTGCCATTTACCTTCAATTCAAAGGATTTCCTGTTGCTTGAGGTTGTAACAAATTGGGGCAAGGGTGTGCATGTACAGAATTTCAAACATAAGTGGAGGGAGCCTATTAAGATTTTATAGATTTATATAACTTGTGAAGGTAGATTTGCTTATGTCTTCAAGTATCACATCAGATTTCTATAGCATCTAAACTAAGAGTCGAGGATGAATCTTCCCTTTTTCTTCCTAAAGAGCCTACAGAAAATGTCAAGTAGGGTAAAGGGACATAAAGATCATCCCAAGCAATCTATATTCCACCATGGACTGATAAAACTGATCATTTGTACTGTGCTTCAGAAAAAGGGTAAAACTTGGGACTACTTCTTGTTCTGGTCAGGGTTTCAAAGTGAAAAAGAGGACCAGTCAAAAAATAGACAGATGAATAAACTTCACAGCCTAGTTAAAAGATTGAAGAAGGAAGTCATTGTTGAGTCAGTAGAAGAGAATGCTCAAGAGGAGTCTACATCTCAAAAGCTCAAAGAACTTGAATGTGGAGAGCAAAGAAAGATTGATGAAGATAATAAGATAGAAGTTTCTGAAAATGTAGAAGAAGTTCAGGATGCAGGTTTGAAACAGGAAGAAGAAAAGAAATCAGTTGAGCATGATCAAGAATTCACTGATATTCAAGAAAACATAAGAGAAGATGTTTTTGTTCCAACCAAGCTTGAAGCTGAAAACATACAAATTCCAAGTAAAAAACTCAAAGGAAAGTCAATGGTTGAATCAAAGAATGAAGGTTTGTTAATTTCCAATATAAATTTTCGTGGGAAGTCTTATGCAATGATAGGAGAATCAAATTGGAGATCCAAAACAAGAGCAAAGAATAAGTTGAGACTAAATATGAAAAAGCTCTTAAACCCTAGATTGATGAAGGACAAAATTACTGTAATAGAAGATTCCTCATCTTGAGAAGATTTGGAAGGAGATGAAGACCAAAATTCTCAGCAAGTAGATAGTAAGAAAGAGGATTTATTGACTGTGAAATCGTCTTCAGTAAAAAGCAGAGCTATAGAACAGTCAAAATATTCCATTACTAAAGAAGATAGCTCTCAAAAGGTTCATGTAGTAGTAGCAGATCAGCAAGAAGAGGATGATGATGCAATTTTCAAGAAACTGAATATCCCCTGGTTATCAAAGAAAACTTCTTCATTTCAAGAGGGTAAATGCATAGACTCAAAGAATGAAAATCTCTAGAATACTGTTAAACAGTAAAAGTATCAAATTGATTTTATGAATGAAACAAATGAGGGTTTCGTCATGGCAAACAAGAGGTTAAGAGAAGATCTTGAAGATATTAACACACATTATCGGGAGTTGATTGTGGTTTCAAAGGAAGCATTAAAAAGGGAGAGGCAAATTCAAGACAAATTTGAGGAGTTGAATCAGAAAATCCAAGATTTAACTCAACAGAATCAATAAATGTCAAGGAGAGTTGAAGACTTGGAAATAGAGCAACAAAGAAACAGAAGAAAATCACAAGCTCTGGAAGGGATAGCACTTATGGCTGAAGTAGCAAAAAATCTGTAAAAGATCATTTCTGACAGGTGTCCTATAGTTAATTTTTGTAAAGTGAATAGTTTATTTTGTAAAACAATCAGTTTAGTAGCAGTTTTGAGAACTTTACCTAAAAGTTAGTTATGTAGTTGAGTAACTGTTTTTGGGATGTAATGAGGATAAAAGAAAGAAATTAGATGGTATAGGGGTTCGAGTTTTTTGCAAGGGGAGGCTCAAAATCTACTGTCTCAAGCTAAGATTCAAACTCTCATGTAATTTTCCAGACTGATTATGATATATATCACTGATAAGCCCTTATTATTTTCATTACGGGTTTCATTTATGGTTTGTTAAATCACTCAATGTGCAATTTCATTTCTTGTATAATGTCTTATTCATGAAATCGTTGTAGGTTGTGGGTGAAACCCAGACACTTTTCTTTGTTCTTTCTGGTTTATTTGTTATATATGATTCATCTTAGTCTCTGATCTTTATATGATTTAGTACTTGTTTTAACTTGTTTAATGTTACCCTCTTATTTATGAAAATTTCAGACCAAAACAATACAAAAAGACAGTTTTACTTTGTTTCATTTTAGAGATTGTGTTGCCTTGTTCTTCTTGTAGTCTGGAACAATTTCTGGCACTAACACCCAGGAAGACCCAACCACACTCACAACCCACCCATCAACTTCCCACATAAAACTCAACCAAAAGGGAGGATGTACACGAATGTTCAAAGAACAATACCATATGTACGTGACTAGGTAGAGGACAACATGCATATATACACTATTGTCTATACTCTGACCCGCGTATATAGAGAATAAAGCGGTAAAAAGCAGGCCAAGGGTCAAACCACTATAGGAGAGTGTCAATGGAGGAACATACTACTAAATGCGACACATAAACGAGGAGAAACAAAGAGCAAATCGAGTGAAAAAAGTGCACACGCAACCCCATAGAAAAGGAAAATCCCCAGTGGAGTTGCCAATTCTGTTACGGAGAAAGCTTCCTTTGGCTTGGGGTAGACCAAAACAGATAATATGACACCATAAATCAATCCATTCCCATATGCAATAGAGATAAATAAATCTAACACTAAGGGATAGAAGGCGTGCCTTGTTTCGAAAAGGTTGTAGTAGATCCTCGTTGAGCTTTTCACCATACTTGCACCTATATTCCATTCTCAACAACAATGAAATATACAAGCATGATAGATATTAAGTGTTAGACCTACTCTAGCATATACAAATCCAGTATGTATAAATCAAAGCAACTACATCCATGGACAAGAATATTCATAGTTACACACATACAATGGATGAGGAATGGATATTTCTATTAATTATAAACAAAGAGACAAGTGGCAAACTCTGTCGGCACCTTGTCAAAATCGAGAGACCGAGTCCTCCACCTTGGCCCCCACCACTTCAATCCTCCATATCAATCACAAGCTCATAATACAATTGCAATCTTGGGAAGAGCATCAATGGCTGCTCAAAAGGACAAAGGGATGTAGACACAAGCATGTATGAATGGGGCACAAATCCACTATAGTTTCCTTGCTCTCATAGTTCTCCTCCTCTAATGGATCTAAGAGGCTCAATATATAGCCCTTCAATAGGAAGTGAAGGGTCGAGTCAGAGCATTTCCAGGCATATGGAAGGCCAATAGTCAAGTTATTCGTGACTCGTTGAGCAAAACTCCAAAATATTTTCTTTTTGTCCATTCCCGATGTACGTGGGTCATAGTGGGACAAGCTGCATGTACACGCGATATGTAAGCCTGTGACTCGCGTATAACAATAAATAGGGATTTTTTAAGGGATTTCTTGGATCATCAAAGTTTATTTTGAGCAAAGGGGGTCCAAAGAGTTTGCATAGGGACAGGGAAGGCCATAAACACATGATCTACCACGTGTGGTAAAATCAGCGATAACATATGCACCTCCAAAACACCAAATCACCATTCAATTCCACCTCCACCATGGCCACCTATCCTCAACCCACCTCCACTTAACTCAAACCTACCGCAACCTAGGTATCAAAGAAGGATAAAGTTGGAGTTACCCAAATTCGACGGGGGCGGAAAGCAATTTATCACTTAGATTAATAAGGCTGAAGGGTACTTTGACATCCATAATATACAGATTGATAGTGAAAAATTTAAATATGTCGCCATGCAGTTGGATGGTAATGCCTAAATTGGTACATGTCATGGAAATCCACAATGAGGGTATGTTCCCTTAGTTGGAATAACTTCAAGAATGATTTCTTCAAAAGATTCCAAGGCTTAAATGAGAAAGACCTTTTTACATAAATTACTAGGATATAAAGCCATTGTAGATGCGTACGTTTATGAATGGGAAGCATTGGCAACCTGAGTTCAATAATTAACAGATGAGCAATGCCTCCAGAATTATGTGCATGGTCTGAAACAATACATACGAGACGAATTAGAAATGCATAACATTACAACCATGGAGAAGGCAAGGCGTAAAGCAAAATTCATGGAGAACAATTTTAAAAGATCTACTCAAACTAGTTCTGAAAAAGTATACTCAAGAAGAAAACCACCCAAAACATCAAATGGGGGGACTTTAAAACGTACGCCGCCACATTTAAGGGTAGGAGGCAAACTCAATCTAGAGGCCCAAAGAATGAAGGAAGGAAAATGTAAGTACTGTAGATAAAAGTGTGAACCAAAGCATATATGGTCTCAAAAGAGCAACCCCCAAAAGCTAAATATGTGTGAGGCAAAAGAAAAAGTTGACTCTGATAATGAAGGATCAAATGAGGACAAGGGGGAAAATCATCAAGACTATTCCTTATAATTACAATATAACACTCCAAAGATAATATCACTCTCTATCATTACGTGAATATGTCAACCTCATACCTTAAAATTTAAGGGTTGTGTTAAGAATAACAATGTCATGGTCCTCAAAGATACATGGATCACCTATAATTTTATCAATGTTGCTCTTGCAAAGAGGTTAAACCTGTTTGTACACCTAGTGCCTAACATGAAGGTGATGGTGGAATATGGTAAAAATATTGAAAATGTGGGAAGATGTCACAAGGTTAAGCTACAATTGCAAGAGTATAACCTAGAATTCGACTTCTTCGCAGTGCCTCTTGTAGGAGTGGACCTTGTGTTGGAAATTCAATGGTTGTAAACATTAGGTACTTACTCCGCTAAACAACAAAATCACTTTATCAAATTCAAGTGTCACAGGGGAAAGTACAAATTGTACGGTTCCCAACCACTTTAAACACAAATTGTTTCATCACATCAAATCGAAAGATTGATTCGAAAAGGAGCACCCGCTTACGTAATACATTGTCAAGATATGGATTATTAACCTATGAAATGGAAGACTCAAAACTACCAAAAATCCAAGAACTAATTGAAAAGCACAATAAGGTGTTCCAAGTTACATCAATGAATTTATTGCCCAACAGAAAGATTGAAAACACAATTGATGTGGAACTAGGGGCTAAACTTGTCCATATTAAATCTTGTATATATCCACATCATCATAAAATTGAGATTGAGAGATTAACCCAAGATCTATTAAGACTGGTTGTCATCTCAAAGAGAAGAAGTCCTTATGCAACTTCGATGGTGTTAGTTCAAAAGAAAGATGGGTCTTTCAGGTTATGCATAGATTACAAAGAGCTAAACAAGATAACCATTCATAACAAGTTTCTCGTTCCCTTCATAAATGAGATGTTGGACGAACTTCATGGAGCCAAGTACTTCTCTTCAAAGTTGACATTGAGAAAATCAACCATTTTGTCAAGTCTAGAGTTCATCCCCCAAACCTCCCTTTTGCTCAGAGTTAAGTTTAAATGACTACCAATCACTAAATATTTTGTTTGCAGAAGCTGGGCCCTAAGAATATTGGCCCCAAAATTCCATCTCTCTTCATATAGCCTGTAAATATTCAACAGAGTCAAGGATATACCCAAACACTTAATAAAGAATTTGATACATAAACCCAAAATAAGAGAAAAGGAATTAAGCAAAGAAACCTTCAAGCATCAACCAATAAGAAAACACCCTCAAAGACTTGTAGCATCAATGGTCAAGAATTCCCAATCCCCCAAACATTTTTCAAGTTATTGGACCAATGTATCTCCCTTACCCATCATTCTTGTAACATCAAAATCTCTGGCTTATTATTATCAATTAATCTTTCGAGGGACAATTTATTGGCCTTTCCCCCAAGGCCCCTATTATTAATAGAAATAATATTAATGGGTAACCCTTTAGAGGGGTTCATCTTACTCTAAGGACCCTAGAGATGAGTTTTTGTTTACCCTAATTAACTTCCCTCATAACTTGTTCTTGGGCAATTTTGATAGAATACTTGTGACCAACATAAGAAGAAGAAATCATCTCTTCCAAAGAGTCTATCCCCTACCCCCCCACAAAAGCTTCATCAATTAAGAATCCTTTTTTGAAACGTAATTGATAATGACCACCACCCTTGTTTTGTCCAACAAAAGAACCTTGACCTTGACCCTCCTTTGGGAAACATTTCATAGAGACCCCAAATTGAAAGCCATCTAATAAGTTCATAAAGTGGCCCCTTACGTTCATGGATACAAAAAGGATGTTTTGACCCTTTTGGTGGCCTACCTCCATTTCTTTTCAATGTAATTATTGAATTAGGGATAACACAATCCATTCCCTTCACTACCTTTTCATCATAATCATAAGGGTAGGAAAAAACTTACCGAAGAGAGCTTTGGTAGTAGAAGACATAAAAAAAGATCCCATCGAAGGCTGAAAGGAGGCTAAAGCTATGGAGTCATCAAACTGACACTAGATGCTTCATTTACCTGGCAATTACAAGATCGTGAGTCTGCAATCAAAGGGATCGACATGGCTCCAATAAAAAAATATTACTAGACTTATTTGCCTCAAATGGAAGATTATTTGGTGGATTGGGCGGGACATGGCAATGAACAAGCATACCCCTTTCACATTACTTATGCTATGATTATCATAAAGACTAATCATTGACCCTTAGGGGAATGGTTTACTACTTTTGTAATCAATGACTTCAAGCAATCCTAATGAATATGACCATAGACATGGCACCAAGAACACTGCAAATAAACATTTAGGTAGTAAAGTACTCAGGTATACTTCTTATCTTTACAAACAAGCTCGATAGATTCAAATAGTCCTTTATTAACATCTGCATCCACCATAATCCCTGCAACAGGCCTAAAAATTGTAGAAAGGAAGTTGTCAACCACCATCACAGTCCTCTTGATTTGGTTACTAATCATCCTCAACACTTGAATCGTCTAGAACTCCATGGGAAGATCGAGTAGCTTCACACAAATCAACATAACATTCATGTGTTCATATTTGGCATAAAAAAGTGGTTGTTAGGGCTTAATGGAAAGGTAGGTCCTATCCATAAACCAACATTATTTAAGGATTTAAGTAGCATTAATCTTCAATCTAAAAAGAAAACTTAGGCACCCATGGGCCAAAAGATAAGCATCATGGATATAACCTAACCTATCACTCTAATGAACTTCCATCCAATAAATCAAGAGATCTAAACTAATGCGACACTCCATAAATTTCCCACAAGGATTCTCCCTGAGAGTCTAAGATTTGATCAACATCAACGTCCTCACTTACCACCAGAGCCACACCGCCTTGTGGATTCTTTACCACTCGATGATGTTTCTTGCCTTTGCCTTCACCGTTCATCTTTGAAGGGATACCTTCCAAGTGTGTAAGACCAACCTTTGAGTCGACAAACCCTAATCCTCCCACACCCAAATCACTAGTTGCTTGATCCTTCACATCCTCTGTGAAGTCAATAACAAATGGGTTTTTTCGGAGGTTCCAAGGGGCCTTCGGTGGATTACTTCTTGAGCTTTGCGACATAGTCAAAGTTAATGAGAGATCCGGCCTCAATAAGCCCTTAGCCAATGTGGAGGGTAGAGTGCCATACCACTCACAACCCATAGACTATTCCATGCCCTTATCTGTACCAAAAACTAGATCTAAACTTATGCAAACTATCGTCGGATCCGTGAACCCACTAGTGAGTTGGTTAATGATAAGGTGCAAGGCGACCTTATCTCTTCCTAAGCATCTAAATAGATGATCCACCAAAAATGCGACACTTGGGGGAGAATAAAAGATCTAATCCTCTACAAGGCTATGTTCTAAATAATCTACAAGCTACACTTCTTCTTTTGTTATGAAAGTATTGGAGCTAACTTTAATATCTTCCCTTCACCTTATTAGAACCTAGTACATCCATCGAATCACCCAATAAAAGATATAGTCTTCCTTTGCAAAACCCCCACATATCATTATTACCATTACGACTTCCCTATCTGAAAACCTCCATCGTGTAAACTTATCATTTAAGTGCAAAAGCAAAACATTCTAAAAATAACTATAACAACACAGGAAAAACACTTTCATATAATGCAACTAACATTAGTAATATAGGGCATGCTCCCATTAATCTCATAATGCCTTGAAAAAAAACATATCATAATATACTTTGCATTTTTATGCTTAGTTTAAATGAATAAATAATACAAAGAAAAACACTTGAAATCCTCCTCCTATTAAGTAAATATAATATGCAAGTTCAAAGAATTTCACGAAAGTGGGTATTTTATTCAAAACTCTATTTTAAAAGTGATATTTTTGCATTTTAACCAACTAATTTAAGTATTTTTTAATGTTTGGGTTAAGAATCATATCTCTATGTTGAATTCCCACATACAAATGGTAAGCAACATCAAGAATTTTATGGTCCATTACAAAGTAAGAGGGCCAAGCTGCCGTGTGAAAAGCCCAAAGAGAGAAGTGTTATAGGGGATTGATGTGTAAAGCTTATAGTAATATAACTTTGTGGGTGTACTTCCAGCTGCTGCTCTGTCGAACAGAGAAAACTTTGCTGCTTTAACTAAGTTGTCGAAGGTGTTTTTTTATGCTCTTGTCTGATCTTCCCGTGGTCGCGACGTAAAGTCCACCCATATTCACTATACAGATTTGCTTTTCTCTTTTGCCTCAGAAAAATACTCAGCAATCTGATTGATTTGATATACAAGTATAATATGTAAAAGGTTCTGATTTATATAAATGGTTATAACTTATATTGGCTAATTTAGAATCTGCAACTTATGTGATTCAGGTCTAAGAAATTTTTTATTGATGAACTAGAGATTCAATGGCATGCGAGTAGTGATGGTTTTCTTGCTGAAGGTCGGTAGCAGATTCTGGAGTGACAAAATCATGCTGGACAGTAAGATTATAATCTTTCTTCAAGATTTCTGGTTTGCGCTGTGTTCGAGTTTAGAGCATATTTTTGGGCATATAGAATATCGGAACGATTTTAACATTCATTGTAATTGGAACGCATTGTGAAGTTATGAATTTGTAGACCTGCATTTTGTTTATAGTCATTTAACTTGTCTGATTAGATTGCAACTGTACATTGAAATCATGCTTGGCGAATGATTTGGTAGAAGCATGCCAATGGGTATTTGGTTGGATGGTTAAGCGGGGTGGTGAAATGCCGTTACCCAAGGTTCAAATTGGACGGTTAAACAGGGTGGCGATATTCCCCACCAAGGGTCAAAACCCCAGAGATATGTTTTGCCTGTTGTGCTCTGTCTGCGATACTTTCAAACTGGGGAAGGGTATGTTTGCGCTATCATGATAATATTCCCAAATTGGGGAAGAGCATGTTTGAGGAAGTGTCTTGTTAAAAAAAATTGTATAAGAAAATAATTTAATTGAATATGAATATGACCTTGCATAAGTTGTCTGTTAACCAAGGCTTCAGAAGAGCTGCAGTGTTATGGGCTGTATGCCTAATTTAGATTCAGATTGACTAATATCTTAGATGATAGCTATAATGCTGTGGCATGATGGTATGGGGCATTGATGATAGCTCATGCCTTATTAGGAGGATATTGATATTGGACTTGTTTAGAGGTTGGTTCGATTCTTAAATCAGCTTGTCGACCAAGTGCTTTGAGAGTATGGGTGGTTGTGTGGACATCAATTTTCGTCCTTTTTGCTATTTGTTTATTTCAGGTGGGAGGGAGGGGTTTGAATTTTAAGGTGGGTACCTATATCATATATGAAGTCCCTAATGTTGGAAATGTTTAGAGGCATTTTCTCATATTTTTAATTTCAAACATAATGGGGTTTTACTTTTTTTTGTGTCAACCAAAAAACATTCATCATGGTTGGGAGAAATCACATATGTTTTGGTATGACATAGGTCCTAAGAATTTATTTGGCTAATGGTGCCACTCTTTTTCTCCTTGTAGAAATAGCTTCACAGAGAACCTCATCCATCTTCTCTTGCCCATCTGCCCTAGAATTTTTGGCTTGATGGTAGATCAACCATTAATTGTAGTGGTGATCAATAGTCCAAGGGACCATAAATGAATGGATCCCAAGACCTATGTGGACTTCACATAGGAGCGTCTTACCAATTGAGCTAACCCTTGCCGTTGGTGCTTGTCACATATGGCTATAAAACTATTGACTATCACAGGTAGAACAATATTCATTAGTGTTCTCAACTTTTTGGGGACCGAGGGACTAGGGATTATTCTTATTGAGTTCTCCTCTCGGTAATATGGATACCTGCCATTGTTCCAAAGCACCATCTCTTTGCAACAACATGTCTCTCTTTCTAGTAGGCCCGAGATCCACGAAAATCCACGAGATGTTTGATTGGTGTTTTCGATCATAAATCTACATGAAGAAACATTTTCGAGTGTCTTGAAAAACAACTCCATCAATTGGGATGCAACCTCCTATCTTAAGGTCTAGATATTCATACTTAGAAGTTGATGGAGAATGCATGAATGCTAGAGATTTAGAAACATCACGAAATATGAATTTTCTTGGAATTTTAGCTTTGGAGAATGCACATTAAGTGGCATCCATATGGCATTTGCTCATTGTCCTTGGATGCATGAAGGCATGGTGATCTAGGCAGTCCTTCAAGCTTTCAAGCCATTTTTGGTCAACATTCACCACGTCTTCTTTGCTCATTACTGTTGATGACATTATTGTCGACGACAAAACATTGCTATTGATGATGTCGTTCTTGTCGATGTCGTTGACATTGCTGCCAATGATGCCGTGCATGTTGATGGCACTGCTATTCATGATACACATTTGTTGATGATGACGTTGTGCTTGTCGGCGACACTACTGTGGATGACGACACTATGCTTGCCCATGACAACGTCTACATTCTAGTAGGGAGGTTGATGATAGTTAGATAAGAAGGCGGCTAAATGTTATATGTTTTTGACCATTTCCGGTTTGATATCACCATAACCATAAAATCTTTGTTGTAATTGCGGATTTGAATTGTTGAAATCATTGTTTTTAATGTAGGAATGGATTCAACACCCTTGAATACCCCTACTGCAACTTGATTTTGCATTGCTAATAATTGATATTTGCAATTTCATCAATCCAAAAAAGGTTCTTGTTGGATTTTAGCCCAAAAATGCTAGTTTCTCTTCCCATTATTTCAAGCGGCTAGAGAAGAGAAAATTCATAGAGTGTTTACACTAGGGCATTAGATCATCATACAAGAGGTTGATCGTTCAATGTTTACCCTTCTACCTACTTTATCTTGTCATTTCTTCATCTTTTCAATTCCTATTGTACATTAATAAATAATGGTTTTGCTCTCTTGTAAGGGTCTTTTTGCAGATGGGTGTAGAGTACATCTCTCCTCCCACGGAGATTGCAACCATGTAGTCAATCATAAATGAATAAAACTGGTTTCTTATTGCAACTCATGTGTTTTAATTGAGTATGTTACTTCTACAAATTGTAATTGGTTAGAGTCTTACATATTGCTTTATATACGAGCCATCTTAGCGCACCCACTTTGTATTGACATAATGGTACCATAGTCCCATAGACCTACTTTTGTGGTCATTTGTTGGACTTTAATAAAATCATCTTATCTTATCTGTTATACACATTGATTTTTAAGTTAGTGTCTAGCTCAACCGTCTTCTGACGGGGAAAGAGAATGAAGACTTTGAAGCATGAGATGGATTTGAATGGGATGGCCTTAATAGTTGCTTGAACTTAGTTGGGTGCTTGCATGGCAGTCTTTCCTAGGGCATTGGAGATCTTCATATAGCTTGGTGACATTTTACATGCTGACCACATAGAGGAGGTTACTTGCTTGGATAATGCCCTGCTTTGGAGGAGGAGCATTTGGTACTTAAGAAGAAGGCATTGAGTCCTAGATAACATGGGGTAGCTTGGATGTTTGCAAGGAGGCTTGGAGTTGACTTGGGGAAGCTTGGGTTGCAATAGTGTTCATGTAGTGGGGAGTGTACCTGTTACCAACTGAGTTGCACGAAGTTGGAATTTCAAGAGAGCCGCCAAAGATGAACAATTACTTGTTTAATTTTCGAGTTCAGAAGTACATTCAGGCCCCCGCTGGGAGTGTACCTTTTTACTTGTTTAACATGTTCATACCCCCACTAGGAATTGTAATAAAATGACTTGGCATGATGAATTTATGTAAAAGGTTTGGCTTCCTATGACTTACTCATTAATACATTATTCCAGGGTATTTTTTTCTTGTTAATTATATATCGTTTTTTAACGATTATTAAGTATTGAGTTTTTCACTGAAGCCTCCAAAGCTGGCCGCCAAAGATCAATTACTTGTTTAATTTCCGAGTTCAGAAGTCCATTCAGGCCTTCCTAGGCCCTTTTTTTAATAATTTTAACATGTTCGTACCCCCACTGGGAATTGTAATAAAATGATTTGGCATGATGAATTTATGTAAAAGGTTTGGCTTCCTAGGACTTAGTCATTAGTACATTATTCTAGGGTGTTTTTTCCTTGTTAATTATATATCGTTTTTTAACGATGTATAATTTTCGAGTTTTTCACGGAAGCCTCCAAAGATGGAATAATTGTTGGAATAATTGTCTTAGTAGTTAGTCCTTGGGAGGCTATTAAAACCTAAGTGTCAATGTATATTACCATGCTAGTCATTGTTTTTGAGTCGTATGATCATGTACAAAGTCCCCCATAGGTTTTTTTTAATTTATGAAAAATTAAAATTTCCTTTTTTTTATGCTTTTTAATAAGTTAATTGTAAATTTTTTGTAAGTCATAAAAGTAGGACTAGGAGGTTTTTGCCATGGGTGTGCTCATTTTCTAACTCAGAGCACCCACTTGGTGTAGTGTTGAACACAACCCCACGACTCCATCTAGCCCACATCTCATTGTGAGAACCACTTCTAAGCAAATCCAGACGTATTCCTCGTACCCTTTGGGTATATTTGGAATTCCCTCTCCCCTAATAATCCATACCATTACCACTCTAATAAAATCCATTAATAATTAACCGATTTCGTAATCCACTCATTTAATAATCTTAAAATTTACCAACCGAGACAACTGTAATACTTCTTTGAGACCACAACAATAACCCTTATACACGAGCATTCTTTTCATTGGCATTGGTCTTTAATATTTTCATGTTTAAATCAATTTCTACAGATGTCATGAATAGTGTTACATTTTGAAGCTATTTATTTAAATTTCATATTACAGTTATCTGTTGATTAAATTTAAGTTATTTCATCTTAACTCCTAGAATAATTGTTTTTCTTTTTATATAGAGTAAGCCTAAACGGAGGAGTCAAGATCAAGTGACAACAATTGACTCTTACTTGCTTCCAAGGTCACACCTAGTTGCTTGAAGATTTATGACACTTGACCCGAGGTGCGAATTAGGCAGCAACAATACCCAATGTAGTACATGGCTTAGGAGGTTTGTTAGAATCATTGGAGGCTTGTAGGAGGAGCATTGGACACATCTCATGGAGTGCCCTTGCATTAGATCTTTGCTTGTGGACAAATCACCTTGGAGCTTGACAGCGTAGCGCTCCACATGTGTTGTTAGATTTTTATCATTTAATCAATATGATCTAGGATCTTATCTGAGAGAATAACATGCACAACAATAATCACAAGAGACAAGAGACACAAAGAGTTTTCCTCGGGGAAACCATAAAGGAGAAAACCTCGCAACTTCCTCAGAGATAGAATGAGCACTAATAGCAAAAGTAAAACCTAAAAACACAAAGATGATCTCCGACAGCTGTTCTCTCTCTCACTTGTGCGAGCTCCTCCTCTCTCACTCATGTGCTACTGTTGAGTGAGTGTGTGTTTCAAATAGAGAGTCTCACTCTCTATTTATACTAGTTTTCCACTTGACAGTTACTCTATAGGGCTGACCTCACTAGGAGAATCTAATAACCCTAATACCCCTCAACTGTGGGGACTATTGCCTCGACTTACAACGGAGGGTTAACCTCAATGACTTTACACGACTTTATTATATTAATGACTCTCACGATCGGAGGAATAAACATCTTCGTTGGGGTGCAATGAAATACAATAAGTGAATACATTCCGAAGTTACAAATATATCAACACTCCCTCTTAACTAGGAAGGTATTCTCTTGACACAATTCATCAGCACAAGTCTTCATCACTGGATCATCATCAAAGCTGGATCATCATCATCATCATTGCTCCTACTATCTTGAGCAAATGCTGCTATCTCTCAATTCTACTCGTCATAGGAAGTTCTACAGAGCCAACCCTTTCTCATGCTGGATGTAGGCCTAGCCTCCATGTAGGTCTTCATCAACAGAGCCAACCCTTTTTCATGCTGGATGTAAGTCTCCATCTACAGAGCCAACCCTTTTTCATGCTGGATGTAGGTCTACAGAGCTAGCCCTTTTTCATGTTAGATGTAGGTCTTCATCTAGAGCCAACCCTTTTTCATGTTGGATGTAGGTCTACAGAGCCAACCCTTTTTCATGCTGGATGTAGGTCTCCATCTACAGAGCCAACCCTTTTTCATGCTGGATGTAGGTCTACAGAGCCAACCCTTTTTCATGCTGGATGTAGGCCTTGCCTCTGCAAGGTCTTCCACTACAGATCCAACCCTTTTTCATGCTGGATGTAGGCCTTACCTCTGCAAGCACTTCCTCTACAGAGCTAGCCCTTTTTCATGCTGGATGTAGGCCTTGCCCTCTGCAAAGACTTTTTCTTCAGATCATCTCGAAACACAACTCAGATACACATAACACAACATTCACATTCACCGGCATGGTAGGACACACCTACTACCATCCGGGAAATGCTTCAACACTTACATATATCGGCATGGTAGGACACACCTACTACCATCCGGGAAGGGCTCATGTGTATCACTTCCCCTTGGAGGGAACCTCGATCTGAAGAATTACCAAGCTTCTTTCTGAAGTACTCAAACTTCACTCTGGCCATTTCTAGCTTAGAATCACATCAGGGCTGATTACGTTCAAGGATAACCTGCGAGCTTTGCCAGGGCTGATTACATCCGAGGACAACCTACAGGACTGATTACGTCTGAGCGACCTACGAGCTTCGCCAGGATTTTATGTTCAGACAACCTGTCTCACCGGGTATGCTAGAACTCATCACTCCCTCTTTCGAGAGATCTCGATTTGGATCACATATTAGAGCTTCACTGCTCCTCTCTGCATCATACAAAAATGCAAGTCAGATCAATCAAATAAAAAATTAGCTTTCATAAGAAACATACTACCTCACAAATAGCCAAGCAAGTGGCAACATATTTTGCCTCGGCTGTACTCAATGCCATGCAACACTCCATCCTGCCAAACCAAGAGATCACACATGATGCCATGCTAAAGCAACACCCCGAAGTGCTCTTCCAATCAATGGCATTGCCTACCCAATCCGAATCCACATAACCCTCCAGGTTAATCTTCTGATTCGCCTCATACTTGAGCCCATAATCAACTGTACCTTTTAGGTACCTCAGAATATGCTTTGTAGCAATCAGGTGAACATGTCTCGGATTTGTCAAGAACTGGCTCAATGTGTTCACAGCAAAGCAAATATCTGGTCTCGTATTCGTTAGGTACATCAAGGAGCAAATCATCTGACGATACATCGTGGCATCAACCGTCTTTGATGAAGCATCACTCAATAGCTTCAGGTTCGATGCCATAGGTGTGGCCATGGCCTTGCAGTCCATCATCCCAAACCTCTTCAGGATCTCCACTGCATACTTCCCTTGTCCAAGGGATATTCCATCCGCACTCTGCCACACCTCCATGCTTAGAAAGTAGTGCATCATACCCAAGTCCTTCATCGCGAGCTTGGCAGCAAGTCTCCTTCTTGCAACTTTAATGAGTTCCTCTTTTCAGGAACAGGTCATCGACATAGAACAGGAGCATCACTGGTCTTCCGCCTTCAACCTTGAAGTAAAGGTAGGAATTCGCTTTACTCTCAGTAAAGCCTAGAGCCATCAGTAATCTGTCCATCCTGTCGTACCATGTCGAACCTCAAGATCTTTTGCATTCACTCCCTCTGAAACGGAGCATCATTCTCCCTCTGCCTTTCATACTCTATGTATTGAAACATTCTGTACTGGAGTGACAAGTAGCTTCCTCTGCTACTAATATTCTATGTATCCATCTAGGGTCACTGGATACCAAGATCCTCTATCTTGAACCTTTTGAAAAGTTCTTCTCGCACCCATCTGTGAGCTTGTCCTCCTCTATATGCTTTCATCTTCAACCTTGTAGCAAAGGTTAAGATCTTCATCACTCTAGGTGATCTTCAAGCTCCTCATGTATGTGTTATCCCATGGGTGCCTTCTAAGCTCGTACAAGGCCTTTTTTAATTTGCACACATGAGTCTGCCTGTCATGTGTCTCACCTTCCAGTGGCTGCAAATGTCTCTTCGTAGTATATGCCTTCTTTCTATGAGAAGCCTCGCGCTACGAATCTTGCCTTGTATCCCACGATGTTGCCATCTTCTGCATGCTGGATCTTGTAGATCCATTTGGAAGATAGTATGGACTTCCCTTCAGGTCTCGATACCGCATCCTAGACATCATTCTTCTTGAACTGGTGCTCTCCTTCTCTTTCTTCTTGGCTACTTCTTCATAGTTGGAAGGCTCTGCATTAATGATGTCGCTCAACAGTGTCACATGACTGCATTGTGTTTGATGCCTCTTTCTTTCTTTGAAAGTATCGTCATTTTATTCTTCATCTACCGTTCTCTTTATATTCTTCTGAAGCTTTTTTCTTTCGCTATGGAAGCTTCTTGGTTCATCTTCATGTATCCTTATTGGACTGAATCTTGAATTGTCGTCACTTGTTCTTCGGAACAAGTCTCATCCTTCTTTTTTGGTAGGTGATTGTACGCGATCTTTCCTACAAGTCAAATGCATTAGTTGTATGGTTAGAAACATTTCATAAAACATATTCATAATGACAAATTCTTATGTATAAAGATATAATCATGCAACTATTTTAGCCAATACAACATTCATCCATATCTCACGGAAACTTTCTAGATGCCTTCCATCTCTACCATGACATCATTGAGATCGTGCACTAATCCAATATGTTAGCAAAGAGGTTTCATTCTAGATAAGTAGCAATGGAGTGTTGTATATCACCATGGGATGCTTACCCATCACATGCATATTAGTAGTATACTGTCATTAATGCAAACATTCTATCATGCATACCACATCAACTGAATATATAAAAAATGCATAATCAAACAATATCATGAAATGCCAATTGAATACTTATCTTTATTTGTTTCGTGGGTAGACTCCTTCTTGAGCCTTCAGCTTCATCATCTTCTTCATTTATAACATCATCATTTCTTATCCAAATGCTAAGATGGATAAGAGGTTCTTCAAGAATTGAGTCCTTCATATTCCTCACCGCTTGAGGGATCTTCTTTGAATCGTGAGAGCTTGATCTTCAATTGCTCCCATCTTCTCTTCTCTTATTATGAGTTGAGCTTCTTCCTGTGTGCACTCTTCCCAGAGTCTACTGAAGGTAATCACTTCCTTTTGGCACACATTCCTCGAATGAATGAATCCCATGATCCTGGGAGACCATTCAAGGTGGTTATAACATTATCTTATTCTTCTTCGATTGCTTCGTCATAGCATCGAACACTTCCTTTTTGTGTCTTCAAGGATGACACATGAGGGCTGAGATGATCTTTAATAGAATTTGCAATGGTTCTCTTGGCTCTAGCCTTAGCCTCATCTCCCTATGGCTCTTAGAACTTTCTTACTGAAATACTGATCTAAGTCATTTTCTTCAAGGATCACGAAGTTCCTATACTTCCATACTTGGAAGTTGTTAGCTTCACCAAGCTTGTCATCAAGCTGGTGTGATAGGTCATTTTGAAATGAGAACCTCAAATGTAAATAGCAAAAAATTAGATCTTACCGATTTGAGGTGTCCGTCTTGGTTCCGGATCTGGTTGATCTAGGGTTTGTTAGAGAAACCCTAATTTTCAAAACTTGGAATCTTTCAGATCTGATTGGATAGAAAGATGTGCCTCCTGAAGGCGAGCTGAGCAACATACTCATTCTCCCAAAACTGTGATCAGAACTGCAAAATATCTGATGCCCTTGTTTTTCTCAATTTCTTCTGTAGAATTGCCTGATATTGTTTCTACGGTATTTCCGAAAGTATTGCTCCTCTGTCTGAAACTTCGCACTGAGGTAGCCTCGTCTGTCCTCTTTCCAACACCGCAGGTTTGAGCAAAATTGGTTTCACCAATTGGGACTTATGAGAGTTTTCCCAAGGTGACTTATTTCAGGATTGTTCAGCGTAACGAACTTGTACAGGCTGCCACGTGTCACTGTTTCACCTTCGGGGTCTGAAACTTTTACCACAGAAAGTACAGTCCGTGCCCTATCTGGAACATCTTGCGAAATTTCATTTGGACCTTCGTAGCTCGAGATACAACAATTCTCCCAAGGTGTCCTGTTTAGGGATGAATCCTGGGAGAGGATGGAACCTTGATTTGGAGGAATCATATCTCCCAGAATATAGCGAATCTGAGGCTGAAACATTTACACAGGGTACATCAGGAATTTATCTTCGGCCTGTAAAAGTTTCGGCTCCTGAGCCTTCTCCAATCTCGAAATATAGTGAATGTACCAAAACTACTAGTTTTTGTATTTTAGGGTTTTTCATGCATGAAACCCTAATTTCCATTAGCTGCCATTGCAGCTGTATTTCAGCTGTACAGTGAAACTTCTCTGATTCATCTTTTAATGAGAACCTCAAATGGAAATACAAGAGATTTAGATCTTACCAAATTGAGATTCCTGAATTGGATCTGGAGCTGATCTTTTGTATTGCTGATTTTCTGGTCCGGGGTCAAATTAGGGTTTGACTTTCCCGTAGTTTTACCTGACCAAAAACTTCGATCTTGGTCTCTAAATTTCGATTTTGAGGAGGAGAGCAATCCTATGCTGGGCTCAATAAAAAATTCCTCTTCTATGAAAAGCCCTAATTTCCCGCAGCAGTGACAGGTCAAACACTGAAAATGCCTGGAATCAAATTCTGCTTCGACAGAAAGATGCGCCCTTCAATGGAGAGTTAGCCTAGCCTCCTTTTGCTGATGTTCTATGGAGAGAGACCCAAAAAGTAAGAAGCCTTAGCTTCTGCAGCTGCATAGTGTCATCTTCTCGGGTTAGCTCTGATACCATGTTAGATTTTTATCATTTAATCAATATGATCTAGGATCTTTTCTGAGAGAATAACATGCACAACAATAATCACAAGAGACAAGAGACACAAAGAGTTTATCTCGGGGAAGCCATAAAGGAGAAAACCCCACAACTTCCTCAGAGATAGAATGAGCACCAATAGCAAAAGTAAAACCCAAAAACACAAAGATGATCTCCGACAGCTGTTCTCTCTCTCACTTGTGCAAGCTCCTCCTCTCTCACTCATGCGCTACTGTTGAGTGAGTGTGTGTTTCAAATAGAGAGTCTCACTCTTTATTTATACTAGTTTTCCACTTGACAATTATTCTACAGGGCCGGCCTCACTAGGAGAGTCTAATAACCCTAATACCCCTCAACTGTGATGACTATTGCCCCGACTTACAATGGAGGGTTAACCTCAATGACTTTGCATGACTTTATTATATTAATGACTCTCCCGATCAGAGGAATAAACATCTCCGTTGGGGTACAATGAAATACAATAAGTGAATACATTCCGAAGTTACAAATACATCAACATGTGTGGGCCTATATATGTCTTTGTAAGTTGCTTGGAAGGGCATAGGCCCACATATGTATTGGTGTACTCCCTTACCTCATATATATATAGAGGAAAGAGAGTCCTTTCATTCATCATCATTGTACTCTTCTCTTTGTATTTGTCTTTTTGGAGTGAGATGCTAGGGTTCATGAGAAAGCCTTATGAGAATTTATGGAAGGGAAGGAGGACACCTTTTGTTGGGAGCTTGCTCTTGTCAGGTACTAGTGATTACTCTTGTGAAAAAGAAGTTGGAGATGATGGTCTTTGTACGCTCATCCATTCTTGTTCATTCTTGTGTAAAGATATGATTAAGGAGGAGTGCACCACTTCTCTCTTGGATATTTTAATGTGCTTGATCTCTCTCTCTTGAAGTTGCTAGGGTATTTTGAGCTTGTTAGAGCATCTTGAAGACTAGGGTTAGGGTTTCATCCCTTGTATATTCGGAGATGATTTGAGAAGAAACCCTAGGATGTACTTGGTGAGAGAAGAAAAAGAGGAGACATCTTACCCAAAAGAGGAGACATATTGTCTTGGAGGACATTCTTGTGTGATACATGCTTGTTGGATCTCCTTGTTGTGAGCAAGGGTTTTCATCATTTTCCCTAGCTAGGGTTTTGGAGGGCTAGAAGATTGTACTAGCCTTGTGATAAGGCTATGGTATGTGCATGAACTTCATCTTTATGGATATTTCATATTAATTAAGTTTCCAGTTGTCCAATACTTGTGTAAATTGTAGATTTAATTTTCCACCATCAATATTCTTCATGGTTTGTAATTTCCAGCACTATATGTCTTTCTGATTTGACATAAGTTAAGGGTGAATATGTTAAGTGATTTAACACCATAATCAAAGAATATAAGGGCAGATTTACTGCTGTTTTTACAACTGTTGTAAGTGTTTTCAGATCTGTTATATGCATGGTAAGATTACCCGAGCGCTGAAACTTAGTGGAACAGATTGGTATCTTTTCACTTGAATTGCATGGTGGATTGGGGTTGCTAAGAATTGAAATATAGTTTGCTGCTACTGGCAGCTGTTTTGTTTATATTTCATATCAGCTGTAAGGATGAAAATTCACAAGGTTAAGCTCCGGTAAACCTCTTGTTAAGAAATGAAATTTTTGTTTTGCATTAAAACTCTATAATTCAGAAATTCCTACAATTTCTTTGTTTTTTTGATTTTTCAACAAGGGTAGTATTTGTGCATAAAGATGCTCTTCTAGGGAAGCAAACCCGTCTCTACTTTCAGTGTTAAATTCCTGTGCTTTTTTCAGGGCAGTGCTAGTGTCATGATTCATTATCTTAGTCCATAAAGGCAACAGAGGCTAATGGACCCTCACAGTGCATATTATGTTGAATTTTAACATGTGCATGATATTCTTAAAAAAATGCAGACTGTAATAGAGATAGACCTTGAAAAGTAAACAGCAGAGACAAGTATAGTAGTCAACCAAGCATCACACAATTGAACACATGATTTTTCACGAGAAACCTTTTAAGGACAAAACCCCCAAAGCATTAGTAATTCATCTTTTAAATCAGATGACTGAGTTTGTACATGAAAAGGAAAATTTGATCTCAGAATTCTGAGATGAATGTTCATAAAATTTTCCAAAAACTCATAAACCCTAGCAGGATTACAACTGTTGCCTCAGCTGCCACGTGTAATGTGATGTGCTTCTTTTGCTGTGAATGCCACGTGACCTGTACCTGCTGCCCGAATCCTGTCAACTACTGCCCGAATTCTGTTAACTGCTGCCTGTGACCTGTAAGTGCTGTTGCTGCCAATTGAGACCATCACCGAGGGTTGGAGCAGCCTTCTACTGCTGCCTTAGACTTCCAACGAAGGTTGGAGCAGTGGTGTGTTGCTACCCGTGGCCTTCACCAAGGTTATGACAGTCTGCTGTTGTAGCCTTAGACCACCTGCAAGGCTGCTGTTGTAGCCTTAGACCACCACCCTTGGTGGTGGTGGTGCCACCAGGCCTGCTGTAGCAGCCCTAGTCACCACTGAGGGTGCTGTAGCAGCTTGTTGCTGCTCTCCTCGTCACCACCGTGAAATGTAAACTGTGTATGGGGAATCTCTAGCTGGCTAGGCCACCACACTAGGACAAGAGGAAGAACCAAAGAAAAAACTCAGCCACAAATTCGCCTTCAACAACAGCGAAGATGAAGATAATCCCAGTCACGAGTTGCCTCAGTCAAAATGGAGTATTTGTGTGATGAAGTTGTATGTGAAATGATTTGCAATTATCCTTTATTTATAGGCTATCAAACATTTGAATTGGTTCCACATATTTAGGAGTTGACATTAGGGTTTAATTCTTTTTCATCTTTGACCCTTTGACTTTAATCTTTTTGTGGTATAAAGGTCTTCTTTGTGTTTTGACTTGTGCCACTTGGTCTTTCTTTTGTTGGTCTCATGGACCAAGACTAGGGTTGGATGGTGCTCCAAGTATTTTGTGGTCAAAGCAAGTGGTCTCAAAGGTCCTTGTGGTTCATTCATGTCCACTCAAAGTACATCATCATAAATAACGAGAATTACTAAATGCTTTATCTTGATCTCCTTGTGCCACCAAGATCAGGTGCTAAGTCTCTTAACTAGGGGTAGCTAGTCCATGGAGAAGGTCTCATAGCCCACAGATCAAGGAGAGGAGTACATCACGTGCCCAGACCCGGTCTAGGGCTTATGGTGATGAACTGGTAACTGACTAGGTGCCTCAGCCACGTACTACATCAAATGACTCAATGTCAAATACTTGGTAATTGACCAAGTGCCTCCATTCTCCCAGAGAATGGCCCTCAACCCCAGGCTGAGTCCCTAGTCCCAGATTAGGTTAAATTCCTGGTAACTGACCAGGTGCCTCCATTTAGTGAATGGCCCTTAGCTCTAGGATGAGACCCTCAGCTCTAGGTTTAGACTGGTTCAATTTCTTAGTAACTGATCAGGGGCCTCCATTCTCCCAGAGAATGGCCCTCAGCCCCAGGCTGAGTCCCCCAGTCCCAGACTGGTTCAAATTCTTGGTAACTGACCAGGTGCCTCCATTCAAAGAATGGCCCTCAACCCTAGGCTGAGTTACCCACTCTCAGACTGGGTCAAATTCCTGGTAACTGACCAGGTGCCTCCATTCTCCCAAAGAATGGCTCTTGATGTTGCTTAGGAAAAATCAACATATTAGTCCCCCACCCCTCCACAAGAATGGGTTGCTGAGTCCACAACCACTAAGTATATGACCAAAAACCAACACTTACTTCCCAACTATCAACGTAAGTACAACGGGGAAGTTGTTATTGGTGATGACTCTCACAGTGCATATCAGTCCTCCAACCCTCCACAAAAACGGGTTGCTGAGTCCACAGCCACTAGGTATATGACCAAAAACCAACACTTACTTCCCAACTATCAACATAAGTACAACGGGGAAGCTGTTATTGGTGATGCCTCACCCTTGCCAGTTTTAGGATGTGGGGATGTCGTTATCGACAATGCCAAGTTTGGAAAAGGTCTTTGTTATCACCCGCCTTGTAGTTGCCCGTGTGAGGTGGATCCAGGATGGATGGTAGAGGGGCAAGCAACTAAGGGGTGGAACCACGACTGCTTAGACTCCCAAATGGATGGTTGTCACATCAATCAAGGCAGCCTTCATTGTATGTTATCTTAGTCCAGGACAACAGTGGGGGAGACCCGGATCTACTCCCGACAGGAGAGATCAGACCTAGACACCAGAACAAATCAAATGGGGCTTTAAGGTATGTAAGGTGCAAGGTAAATGGAAACCCTAGCTCTAGGGTTTAGGTACTAGCAACTGGTGAAGATGACCACTGTCTTGGGAAATGTAACTATGACAAGGTAAGCAAGGACAGAGTTGGGACTGTCTAGTACCAAGGAGACAAACTCAGTGAAAAGTAGGTGACTTGAGTTATCAATGAGTGTTGGCAAAGGGAATGGGAGTGAGGTCAAGTTAGGGCTAGCGCTAGCTAGGAGATCAGTGCCTTATGTGCATTGGGCAATGGAGTCAGCATCAACCTAACGTTTCAGTGAACCCACCTGGGATATACCCTGATCTATGGACCCAGAAAAAGGATTTGGCCCGGATAACTCAGGTTACAGGAAATCCAGCAGGAGGGCTAGTGCTAAGGCTTGGAGAAGCAGATCTGCAAATCTGTAGCCACCAAGAGACTATCAACTCAGTGTTGAAGGAGAAATGAGGTCAGGGTAGCCTAATCTACAAACCCAAATCAGAAAATCAGCAGAAAAATCAGATCTATAAAAGTCAAAATCTGATGAGGGGGCTAGGGGGGGTTGAAAACCAATTTTTCAGATCTAGGGCAACCCGGAAGGAACCAGCTCAGCGTTGGAGGTGTTCTGGAGTGCTTAAGCCCTGATATATCAGCCTATTTTGTCAGATTTCAGAAAAAGTCAAATCCGGAAAAGTCCAGTTTTCAGTGAGGGTGCTAGGGCTGTTTCAGTAAAAAACTCAGATCTAGGTCAAACTGCCAAGAATTTGGACAGCATTGGGGTTGATTTGGACTATGTAGAACCCAATCTATCCGTCTGTGAAGTCAGAATTAAGAAAAAGTCAAAACCCTAGCAGGTCAAATTTTCAGTGGGGGGGTTTGCAGTTTTTTGGCTAAAAATAAGATCTAGGTCAAACCAGCAGGAGTTTGACTAGCGTTGCAGCAGATTTAGTGAAGGGGAGGCCCGATCTATGAAACCCAGAAATGGTTTGATCAAAGATCGGACTATTCCCAGATTTAGTGCTTTTTAGGGTTTTTAGTATTTAGGAGTTTTCAGAAAATTTGAAGTAAAGCAAGGTACAATGGAATAAGATTTGAAGAGAAGAGACTCACCTGTTAGATCTTACCTGGAAATGCTTGTAGAAGTCTTTAACAGTGATGATCTTTGCTATCTCGATCAATTATGGAAGATCCCAATGATTTCTATGAATGATGTAAGCCACAAGCCACCAATGCGCCCCCTATCCTGCATGAGCAAACGTCAACAATATCAGATTTGCCAATACGAGATAAAGAAACCAAATGCTACAAGAAAGTAAAACGGAGTAATCATAGATCACAATGAAACTAATAAAACCCCCTGATCCAAGACGAAGAAAACCAAGCGAGTTGAGGTCCCCTTGCAAAAACGCTCCAGCCAAAACGCCCTCCTGTAGGCAAAACAATGATAGCAAAAAGAAAATATAGATCTCACAAGAATTTCCACAATGCTAGGAAGCTGAAGATTTTCCAATCACCATTTGAGAACATCAGATGCAAAGCAGATCCAAAAAATATCCACAAAAAAGTCTTTCTATTATTCAGATCCCAGAGCCAAAGACCCCTTACAAATGAGAAGCTCTCTCCTTTAAATAGAAATGAGAGAACCACAATCATAACCGAATCCTAACCACTTTCAAAACGAGTGGCTAAGATTAAAAGATGAAATGTTCTAATCAATGGTTGAGATGAGCTCAACATACAACACATGGATCAATATAACCATAATTTACCAAAGTGGACTAAACCACCCATAAAAAGGTAACCCACTCAACAAGAAATAAATGAAAGCACATTGTGGGTCCAAGGAGTGTTTGACTAACTCCCTCTGGGTGTCTCCATGGCACAATAAAATAATATAATAATTTAATTCTTTGATTTTATGCCTTCTTGAGGAAATCGTGAGCCTTCCAAAAGCTCCAGAAATAATATAAAAATGCCCAAAAATAGGTGTGGGCCCAATCAGGTGCTGCAACTGCTGGAGAAGGTGTGGAAGACATCACTCTTATCATTGTGACTCATCCCATGCCATTTCTTTACATCACTAGCCCAAATCGATTTCTTCAATAGCCATTTAATCATTTTTAATCTGCCTCGGGAAGCGTGATCCTGCCAAAACAGCCTCATAGGGTGCCTGCGTTGTTAAATTGAGCCCACCGGGCTCTCTGGAATGGGGGTACAATGGTACAAACAAGTGGCTGCAGCCCCCTATGCCCATACAACGCCCTAGGAGATCCAACTAAAACATCTTCCTGCTCAAACATATCAACCTGTGAAGAAAAACTGCATCATAGAGGCAGAATAAGCCTGATCATATCTACAAGTTCTCGGAACTAGAAATAAACTGTCTCATTAGACTCAGAGAGTCCAAATCCATCTAAGGTGTATACTCATACCCCTCATAGGTCTCTATCTGATCATATCCAATAAACAATATAACTATCTGTAACTGATCAGACACCAATAATAACTCAGACTGTTATCCATCTGCTGCAAGTGCAATAGGCTAAGACATGCTCTACAATTCATTTAAGTAACAATTACAACAAGTAGCATTCATTTCACTGGCGGTACATCAACCATAAGGCTTTATTTATTATTACTCAGACTTAGACTTTCAAGACTATACTCACTTCATAGCTGTAGTCATTTTGCTAGTGAAGGGTGAAGGATGAAATTTACAATGCTTAAGGCAAAGGATGACTTCCTACTCAACATCATGACACTTTGGATATGGAAAGGGAATACTCACTATAACCAATGTCGGACAAACAACAACACAAGGAATGGCAGTGCCTCACAAATGGGTGAGTTGTTTAGAGAGTGCTTATTCAACTTAGGCATCATGACTACATCAAGATTTATCCAAGTTCATTAGGACCATCATTTTACTCCATGGCCTTTTTGGACTATATTACCCTTTGGGACTTCACCAGTGCTTAAAAGCACAGCTAATCGCAGCTTTCATCCGGGACATATTTATTTTTATAAGGTTAGCAATATTTGGACAACATATTTTTAACCATTGCTTTTTTTGGATCTTTTCCTATACTCTTCAAGGAGTATTTTAGCATTTCATTGCTCTTGCCCTCTTTACATATGTTAAGAAACACAGTTTTATAATTTTCATTTTCCATGGGCGCATATTCAATATTTTCAATACAGGTAGCACATGAGCTTTCAGTTTTAGCCAACAACATCTTAAGTGACTAGGGGGAGTTCTGCACAGTGCCAAACATCGGGACAACCAACCAGAATGATTTAGGCATACTATCCAACTTACCAAAGGCAAGTTTTGTCACCAACTCAAAGCCGAGACACAATATAAACAGGGAGGCTTGTCCAATTAAAGTTGTAGCGGGGAGAAAGATCCTCCATGCCATAAGTCAAGAAGTCAGTCGGGTTGAAAACTAAACTAGAAGGTAATGGATGGGTGAAGACAATGAATGATGGAGCCAACACTAGCAAGCCAAAACAATGGTGGGAATGACTACCTCTATTCTCTCTAAGGAGGGTAAAACCAATGAGTATAGATCAAGAACTTCCAAGTCTAAGTAAGGACATCAATACATAGTACAAGATACAACCAAGTCCATATAATTATGAACACCAGATCATGATACCACAAGTCAATACATGTCACAAAAATCAGTATAAGAGCAATAATAACCATCACACAATATAAAATGCTGAGTCATAATCATGCAATATAATCCATCTGAGACACCATCTGTCCAATGAGAAAGAACTGATATAAAATTGAGCATCAATGACTGCTCTGTAATGACATAAATGGCTACATCGGTCCTCAAATCTGAGTGTCCTGAGACTCAGTCCTGACATGGGAGAGTACAATAGTCCACTAATATAAACATGATCCATAAAAAATGCTCATCTCAGCATCTCATAATGTAAGAGATCTGGCTGACAAATGTACTGTGTCTGAAAAATAGAATATGGTAGCCCGGCTACTATATATGTGATAACAGTCTTCATGTTCCAAGAATAGGACCAAATTTACTTTCTATACATTGTATTACTCACACCAGCAAAAAGGCGGAGTATTGACCAAATTGATGGGTTATCAAGGATATGAATGATGGTTTTAAAGTGGTTGCTTTCAGTTACTGTGATGGGTCCTATCCTCTATATAAATTGGGGAAATCTTTATTTCCTTCAAGATGAAGTTGCTAGTTGCTAATGTTGATGACACCAACAAACTGTGGCATCAATGGTTGGGTCATATCAACTTTGGGACCTTGCAACATATGAGCTGTTTAAGGATGGCAGATGAGCTTTTGCATATTAAACTACATAGTGGTGTCTGTGAAGAATGTATGTTGGGGGAACACTATCATGAGTTCTTTCCTAAGGATTTAGGGGGCAAGTCACTGAACCTCTTGAGCTGGTTTACAATGATATTTTCATGCCTATGACCACTTCTTCGCTTGGTGGGGCTAGATGTCTCCTTACCTTCATTGATGATTTCTCCTACTTCCTTTGGGTATATATTATTCATTCCGAGGATGAAGTTTTTAAGAAATTCAAGGAATTAAATCATTTGTGAAAAATTACAGTGATCACAAGATCAAATCTATTAGGACTGTTGAAGGAGGAGAACATTTCGATGATGACTTTCATCCATTTTTGACATCTCGTTGCATTGTTTGGCAAAAGCCAATCTCTCGACAAGATGGAATAGCTCATTGAAGCAATAGAGCTATTATTGAAATGGCTTGTTGTATGTAGCATTCTCTTTAAATAGAGTTTATGTTATGGGGGAAGTATTCTTCAATACCTATGATTGAGCTGCTGAATCCCTCTTTTTACAAGGCCATTTCTGCAGTGATGATATAGTGGCTTAGGCAATGAAGGCTTAGTATTTAGTGAAGATTTGTTTTAGTAAAATAGAAATTTAAATGATTTGTTTAAATTTAATTATTTAGGATGGTTGGAGGTGAGTGACTAGTGCCAATAACCCAATTCAGTATGTGGAGTCTTGGGGCTTCTAAGAGGTCTATAAATTATGAATGGATGGGAGTAAATATGCTGTGCATACATGCAGAAATTTACCTATGAATGCAAGATTAGATGGCTAGAAATTGACAGTTTTTGTAGGCTTTAATTAGGTGCTCTCTAACAAGGAGAGAGTTTATTTCAAGCTGAAATACACCATGCAGTCTTTCAATGAAATGATATAACATCAATGTTTCCAACTTGAAGATAACTTAACAAAGAGAAGAATAGATAGCACCTCATTCACTCTCCTTCAATGATATAGCTGACCTAACATGAAGTCCTTATTGCAGCAGATTTAGTAGAAGATTTCAACACAAAATCAACAAGATGAATATTATGGCTAGCCACACGTGTAGAAAACTTTTGCTTCACATAACCTTCATAAGAAATTAAGTATAAGCCAAACACAATTGTAGTTTATCCAATTCTCCAACAGCCATTACAATGTGTGGGAGCCTCTCTTATGTAGAGTTTGGGCTCTAAACCCTCGAACATAAAATAATAACATTCAAAAGCTAGATCCATGATCTCTCGTATGGAAACATAAAGAATGATATTCATCTATCATTCTCTAATACAAGTCAAAACCCCTAGAACAATACAATAATAAAATAGAGGGAACAAGTCATGGGAATGCCGCTTGTCCATTTCATATGCAAAAAAGGAGGCAAATCATTATCAAATGCCAACCACATGCTCAAAATAGCCAAAACAAACAAGGTGTTTCCTCCAAGAGGCCAACAAACTCAAAGAAATATGTGCCAAGGGAAATCCATAGCTGTTACAACCACCTCCATACATAAAGTAAACCTCAAATCGAGTGCTATGGCATAAATCCATGAGCATGCATATTACAATCAACTCCCAAGTCCATGAAATAAGGTAGACACTCTAATAAAATATGCATATGCCTCAAATCATGTGCTCAATAGGTGGATTGACCTAGTACAGTGAGCATGAGTGGTGTCACATTCTCAAAGATAAATACATAATAATAAAAAACATGTGAAACCATAAGCACAAAAGCACCCACTCCTCTCCCATAACATGGGCAAAATAATAGAGCTACCTAGTAAGAAGTGCATGGTATTTGGGTCTCCTCAATATGTGTGCCAAGATGTAATGGCCCAAGGCAAGTGCTTCACTGATCCAAGTACTCAACCACTCAAGAGAAGCCAAATCAATGCCAAAATGTCCATATCCTCTAGTTCGTTCCTTTACCAAAGCAAGGACCAAATGCCAAGTCATCAAATCTAGCCACTAGGAGACGAGATCCTCTAGGAGTAGGTTTAATGAGGAATGCACCATCAACAAAGGCATGAAGTGTGATGAAGAATCAATGCATGGGGTCATAATATCTCCTCCAACTCAAGCACTCAACAAAAGGCTTCATTAATAAGGAATTACACAATCTCCAAGGTAGAATGCTCTAGGGGGCAACAACAATAGATGAATAAGTAGAATTGCATCAACACCCACATAGTGGGCAATAGATAAATTGTCATACTGGAAGTGCCTAGGAGAGTGTGCACAACTGAAATGCCTCTCATCAAACCAAAATCTCCATCATAACAACTGGTATTTCTTTGACATGTGTCATGAAGGTGTGAACTTACTGAGATATTGTGATACATATGCCTCCAAGTACCAAAATATGGCTCAAAAGCCATGATACTCTATGTGTAGGCTACTTGGGAAAGGCATTTAATCTAGATCAAACTCCTCAAACTATAGGATTGTTAATGCTATGAACCGATGTTATGACGCAAATGAGGGGTAACACTATGAATCAATGGTACGTTGTGGATGATAGGTAACACTATGAAGCGATGGTATAGCGTGGAGTGTAAGACCCTCCATAGCTAGTTTTGGTTCACCTTTACTCATGACTCCTCTTCCTATTTTGTTCTTAGGAAATCCTATTGTTGCCTTCTTGGACATAAGAAATGTCTCTTGATCTCATAGAGGAGATGTGAATTATGTGCTCACTTCACCACTCCCAAAATTTTTTGGTGCATCTTCTTTCCTCGCCACTCTCCCCTCCCCCTTCACCTTAATGCAACACTTTATGATGTTCTTAGGCATCATTTGATCCAACTTACCTTTCATTCACCCTCTTGTTACCTATTTTCTTGTTGAGATATCCGGGAGGTAGTTAGAGTGATAAACACTTACAAAGTAGCAAATGAGGGTTTCTAGGTCGACTTTTTCAAGCACAACCTCCACACTCTTGATGAGCACGTAATAGATATCTTCAAACTTGTGCACACTATTCATCCAATCCAAAAATTGTGTTCTAGTGCTGACTCTAACAAATATAGGACAATCATGGTTGGTCACATGTTCTCGAAACTCTATTGCATTGCCCTTTAGTTGAATCTTTTCGACGCACTTGAGTGGAGACACCTTAGAGCTAGAGGATAGGTGCCTTTCAACCAATGCATCAAACCATTGATCACATCCTTACATTATGAGACATCATTAAAGAGGTAAGAAATCGCTCTTCGAAAATCTATTGTTGTTTTGTAGACTTTTGGAAAGCTTTTGACTCGATCTTGCAGGAGGTCGTGTTCTAGAGACTAGAGACATTGGCATTTATAATACCCTTTTAACAACCATCACACACCTTTACAAGTTTGTCTTGGGTTATCTTTGTACAACACAAGGGGTGTTAGATTTCATTAGGCAAATTATTGGGGTCAATCAGGGTTACCCCTTGTCCCCCACCTTATTTTGGATTTACATTGATGAGTTGGAGTCCTTCATTCATAAGCATACCTATGATGACAATGGGTTCCTTCTTCATTAAGTTTTGATTTCCATCATGCTTTTTGTTGATGATGTGATCCTCTTTGCCTCACTTTAGATGGCCTCCAGAGACAACTAGATTCATTGGCCTTTTTGTGCAACCCTTGACAATTGGTTTGCAAAGTTCCATATCTCCCATTCCTTGAGCACCACAGTTATTCTAACTTTCCAAGGTAGATAGTTGGATATGCCATCCAACCTATCTTCATACCTAATGCTCATCATCTGGAAAACAACTCACAACAAATCTTAAACTGGAAAGATGACACAACTCTTCTGTGATTCACAACTTTGAATACTACTTCAACCTCGCTTTGTTACCATGAAGAAATTCAATGACATTAATATGGAATTTTTTCATTTACACATTATGTCAAACACTTGAGTAACTAGGGTTTATGATTAAAAATTTACTTCTTAAATTTGAACCACCATAATCAAGAACTTCCCAGTACTGAAGCAATCATTCACACATGAATACACATAAATTTTGGTCAAAGACCGGGCAAAACCCCAACTCCTAGGGAAAACCCTACAAAGAGAAAATTATCATCAAAGGAGAATCTCATAAATTTTTCCAATAACACAGAATTTTTTTTCTACCAACCCTCACAGGAAAAATATCCAAAATAACTTCATCAACAATTACCTCAATTTCCTTTCAAACAACCTGTTGTACGACCTCACACGTGCTGTACGGAACTGTACTTTCTGACATGTGGTTGTATGTATTGTACCTTTCTGTAATTAATGCTACCTCGAGAATCGTGCCAGCCTACAATTAATGTTGTACGGCCTATCGGGTTTCTGTACGGATCTGCCTTGGGATTTGTGCCCACATGTGCTATTGTACGGATTTGACAGGCTACAATTAATGCTGTTGTACAGATGCTTGCATTTGGAATCGTGCCCAACCTAGGGTATTTTCTCTCTCCTTCAGTTTCAATCTTCTCTTTCTCTTTATTGATGGTGTCTTTTAATTTGTCCTTTACCCTAGTTTTATACTTAAAAAAATGTAACTACCTATTTAACCACCTAATCTATGGTTGAGATGCTTTTACAAAATCTAGGGTCATCATTTAAAGCACCCATATTTAATAATAACTCACTTTAATTATTAAATAACTTTTAAGTGAGACCCAATACAATAAAGTACAAAACATCATTTATTTATATATAACTCAACTTTATACATAAATACACAAGGGACAAATTCTTATATCCTCTTTATCACACCATACCAAAACTATAAAGTGGACCTTCAGAATTAACTTTCCAACAGTGGGTTGCTAGAATTGAGGAGATTAGTTATCTCTCTCAAAGCATAAATAGGACAAGATGGGAGGAGAAATTGAGTGAAGAACACACAAGTGGAGCCAAGGAGGAGAGAACACAGATAGTAGGAAGAGGATCGACTAGCAAGGTGGAAGACTGCTAGGATAGTACGATATAGTTTCATACAGGGTACAACAATTTCTTTTAATTCTGTGAGGCATATTGTTTCTTTTCAATAGGCTATAAAACTCAGGTTGAGGTGTCTTTATAAGTTTTGATCATTAAATGACAAGTTGATTTCAAGGACATAATTCTTGTATATCGTGTTTATACTTTCACTGCTAATTTTCAACTATATGTGTGATTGTTGCATGTTTAAAAATTTATATATTTGCTGTTAAATAAGTTCAAATCTGATTGATCCAGGCAACAATTCATAATGCAGTGCACCTTTTCTTCCAGTCCTCCTCAAGGCATCCCTCTATTCAGAGTTTCTTCCATTCGGCCTTGGATGTTAGGGGCGCTAGCTTTAATGAGCCTTGGTACACTTACATTATTTGTAATTAGGATTTTGGATTTACAACCCTTGTACATTTTCTTTCGGTTATGCTCTCCATTCATAGGCTCTGAACTTCATGGTTTTTAGTTTAGATCAATACTTTACATTCTAGATTTTGCTTTATATAGGAGCCATTTGTTTTTTCTATCACATTGTATCAACACTTTTCTACTCAACAATCCCATTCACCTACTTTTGTGGTCATTTGTTGGACATTAATAAAAATATTTTATCTTATCTTATCCTAACATATCTAACATAACAAAAGTTGAAGAAATACGCGACTTCATAGAAGGATTAATTATGTGGGTACTTTTATAGCCTAGATTGTCCATAACATCCTTGCCAGGATATACCAGAGTGAAGGGGTCTTTTGCCATTGTAAAAGGCCAAGGCTGGGCTTGTTTATGTAAAAGTGGTGGTCTAGTGAGGCTCAAAACCCATGGATTGGTCATGGCAGGTCCTATTGGCTTTCATTCGAGGAAGTGTTGACTTAGTGGCATTGTTGACTGCCTCTTGATAGGCGGAAGTCCCCCATCTTGGTGGGCCATTTGGGCCCTGGTTTGGTGTTTGGTGCTTCTTGGGATGGGTTCATCAAGACACATGGCTTAGGGGCTCCTAGCCATGCTTATGTTTTGCTTTGTATGAGGTGATTGCGCATGTAAGGGTTGTCATACCTAGTTTAGCACACGTTCTTTATGCCCAGTTGGACCTTCTTCTCCATTGTATGACCCCTCCTCTTGGTACATGTGTGCTCACATCACCATTACGTCATCCTCATCCAAAGAGATCTACCCTACTAAAGGGGAGGACGTTGAGGGATCTTCTACATCAGTGGGGTTAGTTGGGGCATGATGTCCTCCCCTGTTTCATCACTTCACTTGGATGAAGCCAATTGCACCATTTTATCATTGTTTTTAGTCTTTTTGTGGTTTAGCCCCTGACTTGTGGGTGACAAACCCTAAAATTATATTATTTTACTTTTTAGTAAGGTAGGCTTTAAAGTTAATTCAAGTCAAGGAAGCCTCATATACATTAGGCTTCTAACTTTCATTTATAAACATGAACAAGGGTTCTAATATGCACTTTTTAATTTTTTTTTAATCTTGGTTTATTGGAGCTTTTGAGTGATGCACAACTCTCTTTGGCTTGTGATGAATGGTGAATGGTGTTTTTTCTAGGGTTTATGCTATCTTGCAAGGTTGATCCTAAGAATGGTTGTAATAACTTGTGGCTAAGGAAGGACTTAAGAAGTATCTCTTGCTCTCTTTCTTGGTTGATGTTGGTTAGATCTCTCCATTTTTCTTGTTTGACGCTACTTTAGCACCTTGGGTAAAGGAAATTAGGGGTTTTATTGACATCTTGTCTACTTCGTTTGAGGAGACTTTCCTCTTGAAGGAGCTCTCCGTTGTGGGACTTGGAGTTCATCTTTTCCCCTAATTAGGGTTTTTGGCTACTTTGACCTAGCCTTGGGTTACTAGCCTCTTGCCCTAGTTGGCAAATCTTGTTTAGCCAAATTGAGTAGGGACGTTGACCTCGATCTCTAATTGTCCAAAAAATTAGAAAAATTTATATCTCAAAAAATACTTGCAGTTTGGAAATTCTTTATGGATAGAAAAACACACCCTAGTTGAATTAATGGTAGATCTTTGAGGGCATTTTCATCCCGTGGTTGATTTCTAAGATACTTTGAACTTTGTTCCGGCTAGAATTTTGTATTGCAGATCTGCTATTGCAGGTACAGCAGGTATATCAAGCAGTTTTTCCAAGTTTGAAGGCCTGAAAAGTGTTTTTTAGGCCTATATTGATTCCTGGGGGGTTGGAAGTTCATTGGGAAATGTGTTGAGCGGGACCTTATTCTATTTGAAGGTTGTTCCAAGGCTTAGATCAGATCTAATATCCTATTTTCAGAACTGTTTTGAGGCCTCCCCTTTTATTGCTCATCCCCCTTATCCTACTATACAGGGTACACTTCATATGGTAAGGTTGACATTGTTAAGACTGATTTTTTTCGAGTTTTCTGAGATCCATTTACTGATAAAGCTCTTTAACTCCTACCTTTCTTTCAGTGGTATTTATGCTTCATTGTTTTGACTCCATACTGCACTGATCTTTGCCGAGAGGTTTCTTTGGGAAACAATGTTTGTGTATTGTCTAGGGAATCACAATTATTGTCCACCAAGTTCTAGGGACTCCCCCTTAGTTTTAGGAGTTGACCTAAAGTGTTTAAGAAGTTACGATGTGGTCACAATGGGCTCTAGCTTCTCCGGTGCTTGCCACTCATCGCACCATGATCCATGACTTTATTGCGGGTGCTATTTTGAATGGTAACAGTTACCAAAACTAATTGGCAACATATATCTCCCAATATTAAGTAACATTGAACCAACGAAAGGATTCCACTTTATGAAAAATTAAACTATCTTCAGAGAGTTAAAACAATTTAAAATGATGAACACTTAAGCTTTCCAATGATAAAGAAGAGGTTTGTTGAAAAAATAAGTGATTAAATTTTGTGAACACTTTTGCATTATATCTACTCTTTTATATTTATGCATGACATTATTAATTTTAGTGTCAAAAGTGTGGAACACCTAAACACGTTTGCATTATATCTACTCTACTCTTTTGATTAAATTGGAAGAATTGAAGGCTTTACTGGTTATTCGTGCTTGGATTATTACAAATAAAACCCATGTTCACTCATGGTTTAAGTTTTGTAATTTTGAGCTCTAGTTGGAATTGGTATTGTTGATCTCTATGGGAGTAAATCTTTGGATAAAGTTTGATCATTCATGTAGGTAATGGTGACAATAATTACATATCTCTTCGGTTGGTTTGTAATGAAATTTTTACTGTCTACTTTCTGAGGCATTGTTGGTTCTCATGTTTTCCTAGGATGGGACATGTTGTTAATGGCTATTGCTACATTTCATGTGTTCTTGGCTCCTTACACAAAAGTTGAAGAGAGCTTCAATGTCCAGGTAAGTAATTGGTCTTTACATGTGCAATGGAATATACATTACAATCTACTGCTTTAGCACAGTAGAAGAAAAGAGCAATCAATAATTAACTGACACAAGCTATTGGTTCTTGCTCTACTCATAAAGCTTCTTCTGGAAAATATTTGTATTTCCTTGCTAAAATTGAAGCTTAGGGTTGGCTTCAATCATATTTTTTGATAGCATAATATGGGTGTGATTCTTGTACTTGTATGACTTATTAGCTTGTTAGGAGTATGAAGTAAGGTACTGCTCCTTAATTAATTTTCTGTATTTTGTTATGCATTTCAATATTTTCATTTTGATATTGTGTGCTTTCTTGAGGTACTTGGTGTACCTATGAGATTATTTAGTTGATTATATGATACTTAAGAGACTTTTTCTTGGATTGTGATTATGTCACATTCTCTTTCTTAAAACGATTGTATTCATTTCTTATTATAGGTTTGTTATATAAAAATATAACATAGTATAAATTATATAATATACCATAAATAATAAAATTAAATATTAATGATAATTATTAATATTAATATAAATTAATATTAATAATTATTAATTATTAAATAAGAAGTAATTAATTAACTATTTATGAAAAGTCAAAAGACATGACTATTAGTGAAAGGGTATTTCACCAAAATATAAATAACAGGCCCTCAATTGTAATTCATATCATATCTTATTTTATCATATTTCATATAAATTTGTATTTATGGATTATTTGTCATTTATGAAGTGGAAGTTCGAGTAGATGAGATTTTCTCATTATAGTGGTATCAAAGCCAACCTGGTCCGTCCAGTGGCCATCATCTCAGAGCTTCTTTGAGCCATGGCTTTTAGCCATAAATTCTAGGGTTTCCCTAAATCAAGCTCTCCATTCCATCGCTCCCCATTTTACTCCCCTACTCTCTCCCATGCGCTCTCCATCCCAGTCACTCTCCTCACCCTCCATCTTCGTTGCTCTTCACTTGCACTGTTCGTGGGCTTGCTTCCCATCGTAGGCCCCTTCCTCCAAGCACACCTCCACTCCAACCCGTTGCCCTCACACTTGCGCTCATCTCCCTTCACACGCATTCCAGCAACCTCGGCCCCTCCCTCCCTCCATCTGCCTCTCCTTCTCATGCGACTCCACTGCTTTGCCCACCAATGCCACTCCCTCACCGATGCTCCCATCGTGCTGCTACCCCGCACACTCCATCCATCGCTTCCCCCACGTTTCGCGCGTCCAACTCCATCCACTTCCTTCCCCTGTTCTCCTACCTCTTCTCCTGCGCCTAAACGCCTCCATGCACAGGACGCTCCAGATCGTTGCTTCCGCCTCTACGCAACTCCCCACCGTGTCGTGACTCCCACACCTCCAACCGCCACCTCCGTCGCGTCCAACCGTTAACCGCGTCCAAGCTCCAATTGCCACCTCCATGTGTCCAGCCCTTGATCTCCTACCCCTCCCCGTTGCTGCGTTCACCATTCTGCAACACGTCCTCCTCTTCCCCTTCGCTTTTGCCGGCCTCTCCTCCCCGTCCACCCTCTTGCACCCCCATCCCGTACCCCTGATCTCCAGTACATTCCACAAACCCTAAATTCCACAATTTAGAATAATATTAATATTATTAAATAATAATATTTATTATACTATATATTAGGCTATATATAAACTTTTCAAAAATATAATAATAATAATAATAATATTATTATTATCAATATTAAAAAAAAACAAGAAGTTAAAAAAAGAGAGAAAGAAGACAAGATGTTAAAAAAGAAAACAAAAAAGAAGAAGTCAAGATCTAACAAAGACTCTCTATCGTCAAAGAAGCCAAAGTCAAAGGAAGGCCAAGTTATCGTCTAGGCATCAAATTATGGCGATTACAGAATCAAAACTACCGTTACGATTATAAACAGTACTAAGCGAGTTGGAGCATTATAAAGCAAACTATCATTATCTACAATTCGAGATTTCAAGGTAGGAAATCGTAATCTAAATATCGGAGTAGAAAAACCATTGGTCACAAAAAGATAATGAAGAACTCCAACAAATGCTATTAGATAAAGATAAAAAAATATTACATTTAAAAAATCTCAATCAAGACCTTGAAGACAAAATCAAAAGGTATGAAAACGACTTAGAAAAACCATATAGAAGCATTAACGAATTAGAAGAAGAAATAAAATGTTTAAACAAGATCATCATGGATAAAGATAATGAGTTGACGCAAGGCCAGAGAAAGATAGTTAGTCAAGAATCAAAGATATGTCGGCATCAACAACATATGAAAGAACTCAAACAAAATTATGACGACAATAAAAAGGCACAACAGCCGGAAATTAAGAAAATCAATGACAACTTAGCAAGCAATATCGAAGAACTATTTTGACTAAGAGTTCATAGCAAAACATTACTGACGAAAATCAAGAAGCTGAAACATAGTAGGAAGATAGAACCTTCCAATGAAGACCTTGAAGAAAGAATATTAGAAATAGAGGAAGAAAACCAGTGCCTAAGAAATCTTAATCACGAACTAGAGGAACAAATCGAGAAATTAAGAGAGGACAAAAAGTCTCAGGACGATAGGTTTGAGAAGATTCAGAGCAATAACAAATTACTGGAGAACAAAGTAGCACAAATCCAGAAGGAAGCATCCAAACTTTTCGGAAAACAATTCTAGTTGAGGAAGAAGACATAAACACAAACTCAGTCTTTGTCACAGTTCAAAAGGAAGTCAATCCCGCTGAAAAACAAATAACAAAAACTCTTTATCAACACCCCAATTATAAACGTCATTTTGACCAACGACAGGTTCAAAATGAAAATGTACAGAAAAGTTATGTTGTCAGACAAACAAGAACATCAAATCAACATACTAAGCAACAAACGAAAAGAACCAACCCACAGAGCCATCAAATAGCTCCGATGAAGATAGATCTCGGATGGACCACATCAGCGACGATGCGACATTTCTTCTTTGGAATTGGTAACTCGTATCGTCTCATCTCATCAAGTGTCGCAAATACTAAAAGAAAGGATCTAGAGATGATGGTTCAAGAAAAAAATCAGACGTAAGCCTTGTCTTCTCTAAAGCTTTGAGGACAAAGCTTCTCTGAGGGGAAGGCAATGTTATATAAAAAATTATATAACATACCATAAATAATAATATTAAATATTACTGATAATTGTGAAAATTAATATAAATTTATATTAATAATTAATAATTATTAAATAAGAAGTAATTAATTAACTATTTATGAAAAGTCAAAAGACATGACATATATTCTAAAGGACACCAAATGGCTTATAAAGCCCAAGGCAATGTAAATGTAAATCATCACTTATCAATTATTCATTTTATATATTTATCCATTTATGGAGTTTCTATCCTATTTACGTTGGATTTTTCTATAGAAACAAATTTTCTCTGTTCCAAGGTTTGAAAAAGACAATGAGAAATGCACAAAGTGTGGGTATTAAGTGGTCTAATTTGGTACCTTTGATGGACAACTTGAAAGCTCATCTAACATGAAGTCTTATTTCATTCGATGCTATGAACTTGTCTACAGACTGATAATGAAGTGAATTTATAGTAATATCTAGTAATGACCAAAGGAAGATCAATGGGACTGGAGTACAATCGGTACACAACAAAATAAAGAGTGTCTAGACTCTAGAGCATCTCGTAGAATGATAAAAAATATAGTCTAACAACAATGTGAGAAGATAATAAAGGAAAAATAGCCGAGATTAACCAAGGATAGGAACCCTGTACAATGTATAGGAGAATAGTCAAGAACAATAGGAAAATATCATTGAAAGGTCTCTTGCATAGTTACCTGATTCGGCCCTAGGCCTAACCGCACCCGAATCAGATTCTTTCGAATCGGAATCTCGGATTCTTCATCAGATTCTTCCACCTCGTTTTGACTAATATAAAGTTGTTTACATAGGATAATTAACGTTAATTAGGGTTAGGGTTCCGAATCCTCGATTCCTAATTTTGGGATGAGTGTCGCACCCGTATCGGATTCTTTAGCCGATTTTGATCGCACCCACGGTTCGTGTAACCTTGGTCACTAGTTTTTGTTTTATGAGTCACTGGAAGAATATGCAATGTTATTGATCACAATAATGTCTTTGATATTGAGCTTGATGATGTCACTGGGAGAGTGCCTTGGGCTAAGAGGAGGTGGCTAACGAGGGGGTTTGTAAGGGACCCTTTGCAACAACTCTCCTACCATCCAAGGCTGACATACTCATCACTAGTAAATTAGAGCTATAATTTAAAGGAGATTGCTACCTCTTTTCCATATGTTAGATGAATAAATATGATTGACACGAGTTTGTTGAATAACTTATGTTCCAATATAGAACATCTCAGGTCTACCTATTCGTTTGGGTAATATTTTTCATGTAGCATCCGTTATTGATTACTTGAAGAAAACCACACCATGCACATATTTCAGATAGTGTAGGAGGCATCTTCAAAATCTTTATTTTTTGAGGGAAATATCTTTTTCATAATAGCATCGTTCAACAACTTGCATCTTACTACAAATGTGAGTAACTCATTTGTGTGTTGGTTTCAATTGTGTTTTAGAATTCCACGTGTTTTACAATGTATCCATTAAAATTTTATAGGGTGATTCAACTTCATAATTTGAGTCAAAGGCTTGTTTAAGGGAGATCAAAGCCACAAGATTTCAACTTTAGTCTTTGACAAGAAGTTGTCGGAAGGGATAATTTTGTAGTTACCTTAGATTACGAAGGCAAAAGAAGGCCAGTATGCATAGTGCCTCCTTGGCTTGCCTCATTTATCCTAGATAGTGGGCAAGGCTCATTGACCAAATGTTGCTGGATGACAATGCTGATTGAGGGGACATTATGGTTTTTTTGTTCTGTTTATTGTCCAAATGACCCAATTGGAAGATACATTTGTGGGAATGGATGGCACATTCCCCAGCAATTGTCAAATGGCTTACTGGAGGGGATTTCAATATAATTGAGTGAGAAGGATATAAACTGGGTTGGAGAACCAATTCACTCCTGGATGTGTAGAGAAACAAAGGTGGGCTCATTGTAAATCAATGTTAGGGATTTTTGATTTTAATCTCAAACAAAAATGAGAAACAAAGGTGGGCTCATTGTAAATCAATGTTAGGGATTTTTGATTTTAATCTCAAACAAACATGTTTGGATTTAGAAGGTTGGTATGCTTGGGTATATTGCCAAAATGGTGAAGCAAAAATATTTTAAATTTTTTTCACATTCCCCAACCCAGTTTCATGCCACCATTTTTCTGATTGTTTAATGCCCAACCCAATTTACTTTCAGCTGCAAATTTAAGTCATTTTTTCGTAAACAATTTGGACAGAAACACATGAAGAATTTTACAACTTTAATGAGCAGAAATAAAACACAGTCACACATAAAAATTCAGACTCATATATTTTTGGTCAATTGATGACCTAGGCAAAATCCCAACCTCCAGGGAAAACCTGTTCTTGAGAGAGTAATATTTATTTATTCAACAAAATAGTTTAACAATAGAACTTACAACTTATCTCAACCCAGCAAACACCCAAAATGCTGTTTCGGAAATTGTGCCAACCTAGCAGTGTATGGACTGTTTGAAAATAGGTTGTATGGACCTTGATTTCTGTGCCCATGATTTTTCCTTCTCGAAATTCGTGTCAACTGATCCAACATTTAATTATGCTCCCTCAAAATTCGTGCCCAACTTTGACCTCGTTTTTGGTGCCCAATAAATGCTGTACGGACCTCGAAATTTGTGCTATTGCCTAGAAAACCGTATCACCATTTTCTCGAAATTTGTGCTCATTAATTTCTGTACGGACTGTTGTACCCTTCTCAGTTTGCATGCGTGCAGATTTCTCTCTCACTGTCTTTCTTCTCTTCTCAGAAAAAAACTCTCAAATTCTCATGAAAAAGAAATTGAAGTGAAATGCCTTCCCTTGCCGTTTTGTCTGAAACCTAGGGTGAGTGAAAAGACATCTGATCCAATGGCCCACATTGATTTAGATGGATGGATGAGATTAAATGCACATTTAATTCTCACCAAAATTAATTTCTCTCACCTCACTTAAATTTATCAAAAAGTCACTTTAATCTCTAAAGTGAATTAAATGCTTTTCTCAAGTCATTTAATAAAAGGGTCACTTTATTTTCCCCTTTTAAGTGACTTATTCAAAAATCACTAGGGGAACACTTTCCTAGGTATAAAAATCAATACTCCCTCTTTCTGAGGAAGTTGTTCTGCCCCATGCCCAATTTGTCTCTAAAATGAATGAACTTGCCTCGTCCAAGAGACTTCGTCAGGATATTTGCAACCTGCTCATTAGTGGAAATGTACTGCAACTCCACAACTCCTCTCTGAACATAATCACAGATGAAATGGTACTTGATCTCAATATGCTTTGACCTGTCGTGAAATACATGATTCTCAGAGAGCTGGATGCAACTTTGATTGTCACAATAAATCACCGTAGGCCTCAACTCTTGATCAAATAAATCCACTAATAACAAGTGAAGCCACAATGCCTTGCAACTAGCCTGACTGGCTGGCATGACTCAAAGCAATAAACTTTTTCTTTCGACTAAACCACGATACTAATGCCGAGCCCGAACGAAACAACATTCAGAAGTGCTCTTTCTGTCTTCCACACTGCCTGCCCAATCTGAATCCGTGAAGCCAATCAAACTAACCCCATCCGGTCTCCTATAATCCATACTGTTGATGAAATTGTCATTGATGCCAACATGGACTTGCAGTGGCCCCACAGGATGTCATTGATGCCACCAAGTCCCTCCTGCAGTGCCTTGATCCCTTACAACGAGGGTTGGTACCTTGAAGCACCTTGTACCCAGTTGACAAGGTTCTTGTACCTACCACCTTGCTGAAGATGTTAAAGACCCTGCTGATGATGCTGAAGAACTTAGAGATGGTCTTGAAGCCTTGGTAAATGATGGAGAAGCCCTAAATGGCTTGGAGATTGGAGAAGCATTAATGACCCATTCTGTGGTCATTTATGCTCTAATGGTGTCATGGTACCCCAAATGAAGGTCCATCTACCCCACAAGTTATATCTTAACCCCAGGAAGTCTCTTGAGGTGGTTGAAGAAGACCAAGAAGGCCTTGAAACCCACATCCATGGTGGTATGATGGTTCGTGGACATTACATGATAATGCTAAAGCCTTTGAAAATGTCTTGAATCCTTTATGCTGGTTGTTGAAGAAGTTCTTGACCTTGAAGACTTGATGAATACCTCTTGCACATGTTGAAACTTGGTTTGCACACTTATTAATTGAAGAAGACATGATTTGGTCATATGACCCACTCACATATCGTAGCTTGGTGTTGTGATTTGGTGAATCAATGGATTGTTGAAAAGAGCCCTTGAAAATGCCCTGAAGAAGCCTCAAGAAGTAAGAAAAGGTTGGCCACTAAATAAGCTAATGTGACGTTAAACGCTGAAAAAAGAGACAGGCCGGCCACTAAATAAGCTAATGTGACGTTAAACGCTGAAAAAAGAGACAGGTCGGCTCCAAGTTAATTTAAAGTTATATCTTTGTGAAGTCGGCCCAGAAATAAAATATTTTTTTTTAGTATGTCGGCCCCATTAAAAATAAAAATTAAATATAAGTCGGCTCAGTAAAATATGGTGGAAATTTAGTATAAATACCTATCACGTCCTCACTTTTGTGGGGTGTGATTTCGGATGAAAAGTTGCTCTGATTTTTTTTCGGGTGTCTAGTGACTGAGGCAGGCGCAGGAGGAGCAGTGATTGTGGAAATTCGTGAGCAGCAGAACATTTTTTTGGATAATCCAAGACATCTTCATCTTTGATCAAAAAGACAATTTCTGGGGTTTAAACTGTTGTTCTTTTCTTTCTTTTTCTCACATGTGTGGACTGGTTCAGCCCTTGAAGACAGTCGTGGAGTCTATTTCAGTTGTGCAGGCAGCCGTGAGGATCCATCTTGCAGCAAATGGCAGCAATCTAGGACCTGTTTTATGTGGCCCTAACCCTGCTAGGGTCTTCACCAGGCAGGCCAAGTCTATCTAGGGCATTCTACAACAGGCCAAACCTTAGCAGCAGTCTTCAGGGCCTCTCCCAGGCAGGCCGCAGCCCTACTAGGGCTTGTATAAGGCACCCGAACCTCCAGACAGTCACCCACAGCACCTTTCTCAGCCATGGAGGGTTTGTATAGTCAACTGCAGCTTCAACACAGTCAACAGAAACATCATTTTCTTGGATTTGATCAGTGGCAGCAGCTCACTGGTTCAGTGACAATCATTTTCTATGGTTGATTTCTTCTTGGTATGTGTGCCCTAGAGGCATCTTGATGGCCATGTAAAGTTTGACAGGGTGTAAAGTGCAGTAAACACATGAAAAATTAGCAGTGAAGGTCACAGTGGACTGAGGACATATGGAGGAGTGGACTGAGATTGCTCATGACCTATTCACAAGCATTCAAATAAGCCCTACACAGTCCTGAATTTATACTTTACCAGCATTTGAACAAGACCTAAAATTTGTTCCGAATTCATGAGAAGAACAGACCCGAATTGAAGCAGCAGCAGGAGTATCTTCGTTTGGAAAGCAGTCCAAGTTTGATGATAAAAACAGTGACCTAGGGTTCAAAGAGTTTGGTTTTAAAGGTCATCCATAGCATTAATGGTGACACAACTCAGGTATGTAATCCTAAAGTTGTGATATCCTCAACTTATGAAAGGTAATGATGGTAATGTGTGATGCACAATATACAGTACAGTGAATACAATATTGATGTGTGATGTATGTGATATGCCATGCAATGCTGATGCTTTTATAATGATACAAGATATGATGATGAGAACAAACAGTGAATGATTGTGCAAACCCTATGATATGATGCAAACCCTACTGTATGAAGATGCATGATGTGTAATGGTATGATGATGACTGCCCTAGGATGATGACTGGAATACACAGTCAAGACAGAAATTGATGTACTGTGATGAATGTCTGTGGACCAAGGCAGAGATCCGAACACCAGATTTAGACAGTAATAGCAGCAACAATACTCGTGGTAGCAGACTGTATTCTTTTTCATTTTACTTCAAGATACGACAGTCCTGAAGAGTCCATCCATTGACACTTGTATAGCCGAGTTCTCTTTTGATATGGTTGGTGTTCTCTGTTGGCTAAGATGAGCCCTTTTGTTGGTGAATTCTTTCCACATGTGATGACATCTACAGCATTCCATTTTCTCAAGTCTGAGGTCTTTACCAGCATGTGATGACATCTACAGCATTCCATCTCATATTGATTTCTGGGCATGCATGAATGCTATTCAAATTACTGTGGTATAACATTTGTGTTTTGAAGTTTGATCAGTGTACATGCATGAACTATGAAGAACCAAGAACCATGACTATGATAGCCTTGATATGACTATTGATAACTAGATTACAACAACTCAAAATTCTGAAAGGTAGTAAGTTGGACGTAAACTCTGAGAAAGGCTGAAGCATAAAATTTGCAGACCTGAGAAGATAAATCTGAACAGCAGTGTCAATACTTATTGAAGTTATTGACTTGACAAGTTAATTAACAAGTGATATGACAGTGGCTACTTGCATGGCAGTGACAACTGTATTGATTTGTTAGAGACAACCATGACATAATAGTGATTGATTGGACAGACTTGTCAGGTGGAATAACTCCCGAATTCTTATTATTTCTCCATAGAATGCCTTTATTTATACATCTACGATGACTCTTGGGATCACACATCCGACAGTCTCTTCATATTCCTAATATTTACAATAACGTATAATCTCGATGGATTATATTCCAACAATCCCCCCCTTAATCCGAAGGGGTGTTAGTAAGTTCGAGCATGTTTCTGAATCTTTCAAACTTTTCTCGTCCAAGCGCTT
>LPNX010946302.1:380982-433861 GCA_001517045.1 Pseudotsuga menziesii
CTTTCAATGGCTTTCAAACTAGTAGAAAACAATCTCTCACCAACACAAAGGAGCAGGTCGCAGGTCAAAGAAAAGTAGACTTTCTTCAAGAGATTAGAACGCAGCCTTCTTGTCAACGCAGTCTTCACGGTCTACAGAAATAAATTAAATTCACACCAACATAGCTCCTTGAGAGAGGTCGTAGGCACAAAATAGTCTTCAAAAAAAAGGTTTATCTGAAGATAGTTCTCGCTCTCAAAAAAATGCAGTCCACGCTCAATTAGAAGAGCCCACGCTCTGCAGATAGAGTCCACGTAGCTAGCAATAGTTCACGTAGCAAGCATTTGGATGGCACACACCAAGAATGGAGTCTTCCAAGTCACAGATTTAACTCGCAGTGAGATGAGAGGTCGCGGCTCCTTGAGACCACTTACAGGCTTAGGTAACTCCTTGAATTCGCAGCAATACTACACGCACTTCACACAACTAGAAGAGGGGAACTCACGGAGCAGTAATCAACAAGTGGTGGTCTTTTCACATTGTGGACGTTGTGGACGAAGCAATCCCGTTCAAACATGAGACAAGTGGGAGTCTTGCTCATTAATGTTAGTGAACGAGGCAAGTTAACGCTTTTCTCCAACAGTATTCCAATGATGGGAGTCTTCATGCGATATATATCACCCATGGGTTTCACCAGAACGGTTGCAAGTGAGATGAGACAAGCAGCTTCAGGCTTAAGTGCAACATTTTTACACAGACTTCACGAGGAGCTAGGGTTCCTGTTGATACAACTTCAACGCAACCCCAAAAAGTAGACAGATCGTGAGGAATGAAGAGGCGGCCCGCAAAAAATTAGGGTTTACGTCGGTGGCAGACTCAAACACTAATACAACGGAGGAGAGGCATCTCCAGGTTGAAATGGCACAGAGGCACGCAGATATTCAGACTTGAGGAGAGTCTGCAAACTGCAAGCAGGCAAGATGGCAAAAACTAAAACGCTGACTATCACAGGGATTATCACATCACGCAAAGAATGGATGGGGCTGAGCGGAGTAGAGAAAGCATTTTACTCAGAGAAATACTATCGCATCACTCATGAACGTTAGGGCAGCCAGCGCATGCACCAATGCATGCAATCTGTAGACTGAGGAAAGCCCAGGGTGCAGATAGTAGCAGAATGCAGACTGTACATGCAGGAGTTATGAATCGCTCTGATACCACTGTCAGGTGGAATAACTCCCGAATTCTTATTATTTCTCCATAGAATGCCTTTATTTATACATCTACGATGACTCTTGGGATCACACATCCGAGAGTCTCTTCATATTCCTAATATTTACAATAACGTATAATCCCGACAGATTATATTCCAACAAGACTGATGACATGGTTGATGACAGTTAGTGGATAACTTGGGCATGATGAGCATGGACAAAGTCCTTGATGACATAAGCAGCACTGATTCTTGGACAGCAGACAGATCATGATGAAGCATCTGAATGATGACAAGTTCTTCATAAGTTCTGAAGAAGTTGACCAATGATACACAGACCACAGTCCTCATCCATAGCTTGGAGTCTGCACAGTTCAAAGACATACACAGTCCAGTGACCTCTGTGATACATCTACAGCAGTATGGAATGTACTCTCAGCAGAAGACATGTTGACATGTGGCATCTTGAACAGCAGTGATGAGCAGATTAACCAGAAATGATGAGCAGTGATGAGCAGACTTTGATGACTTGGCAGTATTGAAGAGCAGGTGTTGATGAACAACGAAGATTGAGAAGTGCATTGCAGCAGTATTGATGAGAGTGTTGATCAGAGGATCAGTAGCATTGATAAGCAGCAGAACAGATTGAAGAAACAGATGAGTTGATGTGACAGTGAGCTTTAACTGTAAAAGCAAGCTTGTCTTGCTGTTGAGGTTAGGATACCTCAAACTCTTCTTAGCAGGGTCTAAGAAAACCAGGCAGGGTCTTGGATGTAGAGTAGGTGGTCTTCATATCAGTAGGTGCTGATTTTACCTAACGGTTGTAGCTGGACCAAAACTAATACAAAAAGATTACAAAATTATATGGTGTTGTGTTCTTTTGTGTTATGGTTCTTGATGATTTAAATGCTTATGCTATGTGAATGATGAAGTGAAATGAAATGATTATGAGATTAATGGAATGATGAATTGGTAGTTAATTGTGACAAGTTAAGAAAAGCTGTAAAATTGCTTTACACTGATTCACCCCCCCCTCTCAGTGTCTAACACATACCATAATCCACTGTACCTGTAAGGTATCTCAACACATGTTTCGCGGCAACCTAGTGCACTCTCCTAGGCTCCACCATGAGCTGACTGAGAGTGTTCACCGCAAAACACAAATCTGGCCTTGAGTTGACCAGATACATCAACGAAACTATTAGCTGATGATATAAGGTAGGATCCACCAACTCTCCCTCAGAAGCATGAAGCTTCTTCCAGTTGGTGACCATAGGTGTAGGCATCGACCTGCAATCCTCCATTTGAAATCTCCTCAGAATATCTACTGCATACTTTTCCTACCCCAGGAAAATATGGCCAGGCTCCTGCCAAACCTCCAATCCCAAAAAATAATGCATCAACCCAATGTTAGTCATCTCATACTCTAAAGCAAGATCTCTCTTGCAAACTGCAATAGGTCTCTCCTCACCTGTGATAAACAAATCATCCACATATAATAGAAGAATGAGCGGATCATCTCCAACCATGATGAAGTAGAGATTCAGATCAACCTCACTCTTTTGAAAACCCATCGACAACAAGTAAGAGTCTATCCTGGAATATCAAGCTCGAGGAGCTTGCTTCAGTCCATACAAGGCTTTCTTCAGCTTGCAAACATGAGACTCTCTCCCATGAATCTCAAAGCCCTGTGGCTGCTCCACATAAACCTCCTCCTGTATGATTCAATTGAGAAATGCAGTCTTCACATCCATCTGATGGATCTTCCAACCCATTTCTGCAACAATGGAAATCAATGATCTGATAGAATTGTAACGAGCAACCGATGCAAAGGTCTCATCATAATCAACTCCCTCTACCTGTGAAAACCCCCGTGCCACAAACAGAGCTTTGTATTTCTCCACACTGCCATCTGCAACATGCTTTACCTTGTAAAGCCATCGAGAAGTCACCACTGACTTCCCCTCAGGTCTCGGAACAATCTCTAAACATCGTTCTTCATGATAGAATGGTACTCTTCCATCATGGCATCTCTCTAAACATGACGCTGAGAGGCCTCCTCAAAAGTAGATGGCTCCAAATCATGAAAACTAGCAACCAAGGCCATACCCAACCTATCTGGCATCACTATAGTCCTCATTGGTTCCTTGGGCGCTCCAAAATCCTTTGCTTTCTTCAAGGTATCACGAAGCCATTTAGGCTTCTTCTTCCCCGAAAGTTGCTCCCAAACTGGTCTGTCATCATCTGAAGAACTCCCATAAGTAGAAGGCCTAGAAACCTGTGTACCAGGAGCTGGTGAGCCAACTACTTGTGAAATTTGTGAGCTGGTAGCTATGTATGGTGAACTTGTGACCTGAGAACCAAAACCTGTCCTTGAAGTACCTGCTGGCTCAGCCATTGAATCTAAAGATCATGTGCCTGTAACCTATGGTCTAGTAACCCTAGAAACATGTGAACCTATACTCTGAACTGAAGGTACCTGTGAAGTTGCCTGAGGTGGGGGAACCTGCTGCTCCTCCTGCGCTGACTCTCTAGACTTCTTGAAGGCCCGCTCCTCAAATCTCACTTCTCGCCTCACAACAACCTTCCTCTGGGCAAAAAGATAAATGCGGAAGGCCTTCAAAGTCTCATCATACCCCACAAAGATGCCTCTCTTTGTAGTGGGCTGAAGCTTTGTCCTCTTCTCAGAAGGGGCACGTGAAAAAGTTAGGCAACCAAATATGCAGAAATGACTAACCTCAGGCTTCTTGCCTGTGAACATCTCCTCAGGAGTCTTGCTCCCCAATGCACGATGGGGACTCCTGTTTTGAAGGTATACAACTGTATTACATGCCTCGCCCTAAAGAAAGAAAGGAAGTGACTGATCATGTAACATGGCTCTCACTGCTCCAACAATAGATTGGTTCTTCCTTTTTGCTACTCCATTATGCTCAGGAGTGTATGGTACTGTCAACTGTCTACATATGCCCTCCTATCTCCAATACTCATCAAACTCCTTGGAGGTATCCTCACCCCCGTTATTTGATCTGAGTGCCAGAATCCTCCTCCCAGTTTGGTTCTCCACAAGAGCTTTGAACTCTTGGAACTTTTGCAAAGACCTCCTCAAATTTCTTGCTCCTCAGGAAGTAGATCCAGGTCTTTCTGGAATGATCATCGATGAATGTCACATAATACTCGAAACCTCTCAGAGAAACAAACGATACAGGACCGCACAAATCAGAATGTATCAAATCAAGCACTCCTACTGACCTGCTATCATTGCTCGTAAAAGAAGTCTTGGTGTATATCCCAAAGCACACCCTCTACATACATCACTGTGCTCAGTGCTAAACTCAGGCAATCCTGTAACCATGTACCTCAACATCCTCAAAGCTGGATGATGCAGATGAGCCATCCTCCTATGCCAAAGCTCACAAAGCTCACTACTGCTGCTATGTGTCAAAGCATGCTGGGGCTGAAATAAGAGTTTGTACAATATAAGCACCAATCTAGCTTTCCATGGGACAAAATTCCCAGCCTCATCTAGCCTATCCTCCAACCTTAGTCTTGTTGCCATTTCACTGCAAATTCAAGTCCCAACAAGGTGCTGCCCACTGACAAAAGAAATTCACTAACAACCTGAAAATTTTCACTGTATTAATTCTGCTCCTTCTATAACTCAACTCTGATACCATGTAAATTTTTGTCACAACCCCCAGCCCGGTTTCATGCAACCATTTTTCTGATTGTTTAATGCCCAACCCAATTTACTTTCAACTGCAATTTTAAATTATTTTCTCATAAATTTTTTTGATAGAAATACATGAGGAATTTTACAACTTAAATGAGCAAAAATAAAACACAGTCACACATAAAAATTCAGACTCAGAAATTTTTGGTTAATTGACCTAGGCAAAACCCCAACCTCTGGGGAAAACCTGTTCTTGAGAGAGTAATTTTTATTTATTCAGCAAAATAATTTAACAGTAGAAATTACAACTTATCTCAATCCAACAAACACCCAAAACGTTGTCTCGAAAATCGTGCCAACCCGGCAATGTACAGACTGTCTGAAAACAGGCTGTACGAACCTTGTATGCCCAGAACCTTTCCTTCTCGGAATTCGTGTCAATTGTTCTAGCTTTTAATTTTGCTCCCTCAAAATTCGTGCCCAATTTTGACCTTGATTTTTGTGCCCAATAAATGTTGTATGGACATTGTATGAATTCTGTATGGGCCTCGAAATTCGTGTTGTTGTCTAGAAAATTGTGTAACTGTTTTCTCCTCGAATTTCGTGCTCACTAATTGCTGTACGGACTGCTGTATCCTTCTCGGTTTGCGTGCCTGCAGATTTCTCTCTCACTGTCTTTCTTCACTTCTCAGAAAAAAAACTCTCCTAATTCTCATGAAAAAGAAATTGAAGTGAAATGCCTTCCCTTGCCTTTTTGTCTGAAACCTAGGGTGAGTGAAGAGACATCTAATCCAAGGGCCCACATTGATTTAGATTGATGGATGAGATTAAATGCACATTTAATTCTCACCAAAATTAATTTCACTCACCTCACTTAAATTTATCAAAAAGTCACTTTAATCTCTAAAGCAGAATTAAATGCTTTTCTCAAGTCATTTAATGCAAGGGTCATTTTATTTTCCCCTTTTAAGTGACTTAGGGAAAAATCAACAGGGGAACACTTTCCTAGGTACAAAAATCAACAATTATAAGTAATTCTTGATAGGTTGTATGTAAATGTCCAAGTTGGCAATAAAAGTGTTTTGTCCTAGTAGAAGGCACTATTATCGAATTTAATCACATACCTTCCATGTTCCTTGGTGGGAACATGCGTTTACACGTCTCTCATCCTTATCATTTGAACATTTCTTTGTTGGACTCTCATGAATGTATTCAAGCCATTTCAAGCATTTAGAATTTGGTTTTGTACCCACATAATCATTTATGTTTGATTTTGTGGTAGGAGTCAAAGATCAAAAGAATATTCATATTTCTTAGAGGTTGGGGTTGTACTACTGCTTGTGGTGGCATGCAAGGGAACATCGCTTCAAAACTCAGCTAAATCAAGCTAGAAAATGTTATATTTTCATAAGATTATAGCAGTATATCTTAATTGCATTAATCAAAAGGATCACTAGAAGATAGACAAAGCACAAAACAATAACACAAGTATTTTTATCTTGGGAAACCCAAATGGGAGAAAACCCAACGACCTTTGTCTAGAGATGATAATTCTGAGAACAATGTACAAAGAAGAGAGAGAAAAGATGGAAGTACTTTCCAGAGATAGAAACCCCAAAACAATCTTCTCCTTCAGCAGGTGCGAACTTCTCTCTCCTAGTGATGTGAATTTCACTTGAGTGGATGAGTAAATAATGAGGTGAACTTTCCCTCTATTTATACGACTGTCAAACTGACTATTTCCCTAACAGGGTCGACTTCTCTTGGGGGACAAGAAAATATATTTTAATAATTATTTTTATCCTTTTCTTCTGCTTGCTTTTCACCCCAAGGTTTACATTGTTCTTTCTAGGGTTTACATGATTGATTACAACAAGTTCAACTCCCTTAGGAGGTACAATAAAGAATACAATAATTATATTTTTCGAAGTTGCACAAACTCCAACACTCCCTCTCAACAAGGAAGGTATTCTTCGGTCTTCATCAGCATCACGATCATCGGGGTTTCATCTGTACATCTATACAATCTCCATCATCTCTATACATATTGAAGGTTGTTAGCATAGTCTCAGTCTTTCGAGAAGTGCCGTCATGATTTAGTTCCACCATGATGTCTGAGAGAAGATATTTTACTATCTACACGACCATCTACTGTCGATGGTATACTCCCATATGTGGATGAGAACCTGAACGAGTAGAGGCACCTGTGCAATCACACGACCATCTACTACTTGTCCGACTCATTTGCCAATGGGATTTCTCCCATACCTGGCTGGGTACCTGGATGAGCAGAGGCACATGTGTGAACCCGACCATCTACTACCTGTCCGTTTCATTTTGTCGATGGGATTTCTCCCATACTTGGCTGGGAACCTGGACGAGTAGAGGCACCTGGGAAAAAGCATGGTAAATATCTCTCAGTCATCTCTCCCTCTCAAGGAGGGATACGTTTTCCTCTACTCCAAGTCTTCCGTGAAAGTATTTAAACTTCACCCTAGGAAGAGGCTTGGTGAGAATATCTGCAGTTTGGTCATCTATCGGAGTATACTGTAACTTGACCACACCTTCCTGCACCATATCACGTATGAAGTGATACCCAATCTCTATATGCTTTGATTTGTCATGAAATACAGGATTCACCGACCTCTGCACACAACTCTGGTTATCACAGTGAATCACAGTTAGCTTTGGAATATGGCCAAACAAATCTTCAAGAAGTTTACGAAGCCAAACTGCTTCTCGTGCTGCTGTGCTAACAGCCATATACTCGACCTCTGCAGTATTGAGAGCTACTGAGTTTTGCTTCCTACTGCACCAGGAAATTACTGCAGAACCTAGACTGAAACAACATCCTGAAGTACTCTTCCTATATGCAGTGCATTTGGTCCAATCAAACTGTAAATCCTTGCAATCTCAAGTCGTATTTTGAATCATATCATAGACCATATCCCACAGTGCCGCGTAAGTGTATGAGCACATGCTTTGCAACAATCCAGTGAATTTGCCTTGGTTCATATATGAACTGACTGAGAGCGTTCACAACAAAACATATATATGGTCTGGTGTTTGTCAGATACATCAAGGGCTCAATTAGCTTGGCGATACATAGTGGGAACAATCAAATTTGGATCTGAAGCAAAATCCCTCAGCTTCTTCAAATTTGCATCCATCGGAGTAGCTATGTAATTGCAGTCCAACATTCTGAATCTTTTCAGTATATCTATGGTGTATTTTCCTTGACCTAGGAAAATCTCCTTTTGCCTCTGCCATACTTCTCAAGAAGTAATGCATCAATCCAAGATCCTTCATTTCGAACTTAGAGGCAAGTTTCTTCTTACACCACATGATAAGTTTCTCATTTCCAATGAGAAACAGGTCATCAACATATAGTACCAAAATTATTGGCTCATCATCTACAACCTTGCGGTAAAGGTTGGGGTCTGCATCACCCTTGGTGAATCCCAGACTCACCAGGAATCCGTCTATTCGTCCATACCAAGCATGAGGTACTTGCTTGAGTCCATACAAAGCCCTTTTCAATCTTGCATACATGAGACTCCTTTCCGTGGATGACAAACCCTTCTGGTTGTTCAATATATACTTCTTCCTCAATAATACCATTGAGAAAGGCTATTTTGACATCCATCTGATGCAACTTCCATCCCATAGCTAAAGCAATAGCAATGATCGATCTGATGGAAGTATATCGAGCCACAGGAACAAATGTCTCATCATAATCGACTCCCTCTTTCTGAGAGAACTTTCTAGCAACGAATCCAGCCTTGTTTTTTATGAACTAAGATTGGAAATCAATTTAGTGTATATTCTCACTTGGTCATACCTTATCAATATCAAATTATTGTATGACGTATGAATTGGATGAAGTAGATGTACCAATTGCACCTTTATGGTTCATATTCATGCCCATAGTATATCCACCCCATCCTTCTTTAATTGACTTCAATAAGGCACTGGTCACTAACTTGATACAAATACAAGATATATTTTTGTGTCCAAGTGTCTTTGCAGAGTTATTGTTAGGGATCTCCCCTAGGAGGTTTCGACTTCCGAAGAAGTTAGGAGACGTGACTAAGGTGACAGTGGTCACTTTCTCCACATATGCTTACCGGTGGCTTGGACTGCCATTTCATCCCGTAACAGTGGGCATAAGATTGGTCGTGCCTTGTGAATTAACGGGGTTCCAATTTTTTAGTTTAAGACCTTGAATGGATTCCATTTTGCATCATATCATGGGGCTTGGCCAGTGCCAGTGTGAAAAATTAGTGAAGAATCTCAACGCTAACTCACTTGAGAGGGCATTTAAACACTTCTTGTTAAATACACAGAGTAGCAACACCAAATTTATACCACCTAAAAATCCTACAACGTTTGAATATATGCCTCACCTTTTAGCCCATAGTTTCAGACAGCGCATCGCCAAGAGGTTATTCTCAATGTTTCCACCAATGCAATTTTTTATGATTTCTGTATTTATATGTTTGTTTAACCCATGGACACTCTTTGGATTGGTAACCACCAACACTGACCCTTGGAGTTTCATAGGATAAAAATATTATGATATGCTTTTCAGGTTCATTGTAGCGTAAACCAATTCGATGAGCATTCCGTCAAATTTAAGTTTCATTAGAGGTACTTTTGCTCCCAAAGTGTGTATGAGCTGTGTGACTTGAGGCGTATTGGGTGTCCCTTTCTCAATTTTTTTTTTCTTTAAACAAATGTTTTCCTCTTTTGCATGGGGATTACTTGCCATTGAATTATCTGAAATTATTTCTTTTTCGCATTCCATTGCCAGATATGTGTTGCTTTTGTCATCTCTACCCAAATCTTCATTGTTTACGATATTCAGTCGCTCTTTCTTGTTTTGAAAGATCGACTGCACAACTTGACCATCAGTCAGACGCGCCCGAATTGCTTTGGCCTCTGTGTTGCATGTGTCATGACCAAATTTGACTCCCATTTCTTGGGCAACTCGAGCAGCCACACTCATTACTGCAATCTGCCGTGGCTGTGTGCACCTAATTTTGTTTTCATTCAAGTCAATGTCAATGGTGGAAGAACTTTCCTGGTCATGGGAGGAGTCATCATTGTTGATAATATGCTTTGAGCATTTATAATTTCCATCAGATGAATTGGCTGAGTTAGCTGAAGGCACTTCAAACTGGTTGTTTGTGGTTTCTTCTTTCAGGATAGGTTCAACCTTTGACACAGCTTCAGCCCTTGACAGTTCCCTCTTCGGCTCTTGACTGATATTTATCCTGCTCTTAGTATTTTCTCTTATTTTTCTTATTAGATTAAGGGTTTCATTTATCAATTTTCTTTCCCTTGCTCTGAATTCATGTTCTTTTTTTTGCTGCCCTATCAAAGCTTGCTTTGAATTGTATGACCAAATCTCGAATTTCTTCCATAGGAAAATTTCAGGATGGCTAGCCATTGTTTGGCTTTGATACCACTGTTACGCTAACATGTGGAAGTTTATACTTAATAATTGAATATACCAAGTAAATGTATATAAATATATAAAATGTATTGAATAAAAAAGGGATGATTAAAATGAGAATAGCCTTGGCCTTTATATGCTATGAAGGTGACCTTTCGTATTAGGTTGTGTCTTTACATAGGCACTTTTTCAGAATAATAATAATAATAATAATAATAATAATATTAAATATAATCCAATAATATAATATTTCCTATTTTATCTTCATAACGGAATTTTTGAGAATTGTACCCCCAAATTGGTGTAAGTGCTGGTGATCTCAATCTCTTTCCTTTGGAAAAAGAAGTGGCGATCCTGAAGAACCTTGGTTTTACCCAGGTTGACTGTGGATTTTGTTAAAGGTCACAAAAGAGTGCCAAAGCATCTAGTTGTCTATGGAGCTCCAACTGGGAAGAGTCTAGGAGGACCACATCATTGACAAAGACTAGGATAGAAATGAAGTCCTGGTGGAGAAGGCACCCATCCCTGTCTAGAGAATCAAGATATTAAACATGAAGTCAACAAACCAAAAAATGAGGAAGAGCTTTCACGCCTAAGGGTTCATAATAAAAGCCTACTTACACAAATTAAGAAGCTAACGAGTAACAAGAAGTCACTACAAAACAAAATAGAGCAACTTATCAACAAGGAACAAGTGATTGATAAAGAAATGAAGACTGATTCGATTGAAATAGGTAAGTCTTTAGATGTAAAAATTCAAGTTGTGGAGGCATGAATCAATACAGATCCAATTGACATCACAATTCTTAATGATGCAAGTCTCGTTGAGTAAGGGATATGTTCAGATATTAAAGTACAAATGAAGGAAAATCCAAGTGTCGTTACCAATAAACGTTTCATGATCAACAAAGTGGCACAAGTGTGCACGGAAGACATATTACCAAAAATGAAACAAGAAAGCACCACGAATATGGGAAGGAAAAATCAAATCACAAGTAATCCTTATCGATAGCCTAATCACAAGAGTTGATTCCTCAATATGGTTGGGTCTGAAAGTTGCCATCTTGAAAATCACAATATAATAGGTTCTTTTCGACAACTGTATAAATGTTCAGTTCCACAGAAGATCGAATTAGGGTGGGTAGACCCTTTCACAACTTTGCAATTCTCCTCAACGCTTAGAATATCATATCATCTTGTGTCTTCAACTATCACAAAGAAAAGAACAAAGGATCATGAGAAGGCATTATGGGTCTTTTCCATAAATATGCTTTGAGGACAAAGCATTTTTAAAGGGGAAGGCGATGTACCGAACATTAAATAATAATAATAATTAATGAAGAGACACATGACCTAATTAAAGGGCATGCCTATTCAACCACGTGACTAGTCAATATGTATATATATTGTCACAGTGGTCATTGTAAATCATCTCTAAGACTCTAACATATTCTTATTCAAATTTTTATTTATTATTTTCCTATATGGATTTCTATTTATTGTCCTTCCTATCATGGATATTTGCTAATAAAGGAAGGAGGCTTTTGTGTTTTGAGAGGCCAAATCTTTGAAAACATAAGGGATTTGGTGTAGATGCATATAATAAAGTCATGTGTTATAAGTGACTCTCATAAATAGTTAATACAAGTTAACTTTAATTGGTGTCATTAATAGGGTAGTTAGATTAGGTAGTTAGGTCATGCAAATCTATAAAAGGGATCAATGTTATTGTAAAGAGCATTCCACATTTAATAATTAATGTGTTAGCATTTGTGTGTATATTGTTTTTGTTGCATAGTCTATATTTTCTGTTGCAAGCACCATTTATCCCTCTCATCTGCACAACAATAAAACACTTTTGATCTTGCCACAAAGTGAGAGAAAGTTGACTGCATAGCATATATCCAACTCGGTTGAAGCAAGATATGTCATGCATCCAAGATATGTATGTAAGAAGCAACGCTATCATAAATTAATTTTTTGTCAGTTTAGTAAGATTGTTAGAGAGAAAAGGAAGTTTATGTTTTATCCATTTGTGAGAATGTTCTTTCATGCTTTATAGTTTGCAATTTCTTCAGATGATTTGGTTTATCATTTATGCAGGCAATACATGATATCCTTTATCATCACCATCACTTAGAAAAGGCAAGTTTACTTTATTGGTGTGACAAGAATTTCCCTGTACTAATTGAAGTCTACCTTTTGGAAAGACATTATTTTTAGAGAAAGATTTGACCATATTAACTAATATTCCGTTTGGATTATGCAGTATGACCATTTTGAATTTCCAGGAGTTGTACCCCGCACCTTCGTAGGTAATATTATGCTTTCTTGCTTTCAACAAGTTTATTAGATGTAATTCATGAACATTTTCCATGACTCTTAACTAGTTTTTCATTAAAGGAATCACTATCGAAGCAATTATGTAAACTGGCCTTCTAGTATGTTATCGAATGCTATTATGGTGAATCAGAATAAGCCTTATAGACTAAGTTTTCTTAATTTTTGTAAAGAACAATTTCCATGTTGCAGTTGTTTCACTTTATCTCTTAGCGAGTGCTTGCTTTGAAATGTTTGGCATTCTATCCTTCATATGGTGGTTCTTATGACCCTAAATAAGAAGAATCCTGTTAAGATGGGGTTGGTATTATGCATCATAAACACACTAAGTTATTGCTTGAATTTTTTGAGAAAAGAAATGGAAGTTTCATAAGTAAAATGCACTAGCTTTTATAAATGATGGTGAGGGGGCCCCTCATCTTATTGAATGTCATACAAATGGTATTAATCTGACCTACAATAGTACAATAGGCTGATCTTAACACATAAATGTTGACTAGTATGGGATCCATTGGTTCAATTTTCCTGTCATCTAATTTTTTTCATAAATCTAACCACTTAACTTCTAGTAACCATAATTACATTCTACACTGTGAAATAGGTATCATGGAAATCTAGCAGATAAATAAACCAATAAATAGCTTGAAAGATCTATTAGAATATATTGTATTCTAATGAGAAAGCGAAAGCTTTCTTATAAAGGATCACAATGAGGTCGAGTCAATTCACTTTATGAATGTGGGATAGACTGATAAAAGCAAATAAAGCAACTTAAGCATAAAACCTAAAAGTAAACGAAAGTCATAAAGTCACTTTATTAACGCCTAATTCTAATATTTAATTGACCATTACATAAAGTAAGTTTCACTTTAACACCCTCCCTTAATGGTTAATCTACTGACTACACCAAGTTTCTCTCAAAATTTTACATGTTTTTTAGGACCCAATGACTTTGGTGAAAATGTCTGCAGTCTGGTCGTTTGTGGGACTGTATTGCAGCTCATCAGTTCCATCTTCTTTAAGTTGTCAGATGAAGTGGCAGTGTATCTCAATGTGCTTGGTGCGCTCGTGGAAGACTGGATTCTTGGCTAGTTTTAGCACTCCCTGATTGTCGCGAGTACAGGTGTCAGCTCTGTTTCTTGCATCTTCATATCTGAAAGCATCCTCTTGAGCCAAACTGCCTCACATGCTCCTTTCACTGCTCTTCGATATTCTGATTTTGTCCATGAAAGTGCTACTGTCAGCTGTTTATTGCTGTTCCATGTGGCTACACCTGTGCAAAGGCTGAATACATATCTAGAGGTGGATTTTATCATCCACGCAACCTGTCTAATCTGAATTTGTATATCCACACAACCTAGGATCTTTGCTTCTGCTGTACAGAATGCTAAAGTCAAGTGTCCCTTTCAATATCTCAATGCTTTGCTTTTGCTGCTGTTATGAATAGGGAAATGAAGCTCACAACATAACTCAAATCAGGCATACCAAGCTACGCACTAATTGCCTGTAGACTGACTCATGCACTGCCTTAGAGTCGATTTTGGCTTAAAGTTTCAGCCCTTTCTCTATAGGTGGACGAGATTTTGCAATGTCATTCGAAATTGGTTAAGCAAACTCCTAGCATATTTTGTTTGTGAGACAAAAATGCTTGCCAAATTTCTGCACCCCAACAGTAATGTAGGAGGCATAGATTAGTCATATCAAAAGCTTTACTCATGTTTGATTTTATCTGTTCAATCATGTTTGCCTCACTACATGTGATGATGATGTTATCTACATAAATGGCTAGTAGGATGATATCATTACCACTACTTTTGAAGTATAAATTGGCATCAGAAGGATTCTGCTGGAACCCTTGGTCAACTAAGTACTTGTCAATCTTGATGTGCCATGCCTTGGGTGCTTGCGTAAGGGCATATAATGCTTTCTTTAACCTACAAACAAAGTGCTCTTTCGCTGAAGCCTCAAATCCCTATGGCTGATACACATAGACCTCTTCCTCCAAATCTCTGTTGAGGAAGGCTCTTTTCATGTCCATCTGATGGACCTTCCAACCACATTGTGTTGGGATGGCTAGAAGAAGATGGATGGTGCTCATCTTTGGTGTAGGGGCAAATGTCTCCTCATAATCAATTCCCTCTTGCCGAGAGAACGCTTTCGCTACCAATCGTGCTTTGTACTTGTCAAGTGATCCATCTGCCTTGTACTTGACCTTGTACACCCATTTGCAGCCAATGGGTTTCTTCCTTGGTGAAATCCCTGTGAGATCCCAAGTATGATGAAATCAAACTTTCATGTTCAGCAGTCATGGCCTTCTCACATTCAAGTCTTCCCTTAGCTTCATCGAACACTTCTGAACATTGGCCATAAGAACAAAGTCATTCGTGTTGGGTTTCCGTTTTCTCTTTCCTCTCGATGATCACCTCTCGATCATTTTTGCTGCTCGAAGATCTTCGATGGTGTTGAACCACCACTTGGGTGGTTGCTTGCTGTTTCCCTGGTTGGAAACCTCTCCATCATTAATAGGACTGGAACTTGCTCCTATGTCTTCTGAATGCTGATTCGGGTTGTGTGGTTCAGAAATTACCAGACTGTCTTGGAGACTCCTCAAAATGATCAGAATCTTCCTTCCTTTCAGGTGGAGTTATCTGAAGCAGAACAATTGAACCCTGATCCATGACGGACAACTCTATGGTAATTTTGAACTCTGATGATGAATAATGGAATGGTCTAGTTTCTTCATTAACTACAACATCTCTATTGTAGGTCACCTAATTGGTTTCTACATTAATCAACCTGTAGGCTTTGCGATTGTCACTGTACCCCGCAAGCATGAGTTTCGAGCTCTTAGGTTCTAGTTTGGTTCTTTTCTCATTTGGAATCCAATCATAGGCAGTAGAACCAAAAACCTTAAGATGGTTGACTTTGGGCTTCCTCCCAGACCATGCTTCCTCGAGGGTCTTCTCCTTCACAACCATCGTGAGATATCTATTTAATAGATAGACTGTTGTGAATACCTCCTCAGCCCAAAACTTGCTTGGAACCGACCTGTTCCGCATCATGCATCTAGCTATCTCTGGGACTGTGCAATTTCGTCACTCAACAACTTCATTCTTTTGCATAGTGTAGGGTGTGGTGTATTGTCTTTGTATCCCATACTCTGCTGCGTGGGAGTGCCCCCCAACCCCCGCCCCCCTTCGGTCCCGCTCTTGAAGCTCGCTGCCTTTGGAAGCTCGCTCTCGAGGTGCTCCCTACCTCTCCTATACTAAAAGATCCTATACTAGGTTGATAATTTGATGATAATGTTATGGTACCTCCCTTCTTTACCAAGCTCCTATAAAAGCTGTTATGGTTGATCATTTGATGACAATGTTATAAGTTATAACTACTAGATGATTGATGTTATATGGTTTATCCATGTTTTCTATGGCTAATTCAACATCTTACATGCTTTTTAGATATAAATACATCAAAATATATTAAAATATATACTATATAAAAAACGCTCCTGAATCGGGAGCTTTTGAAATTTTTCTTTTTGCTTCGCCCTCGCTCCCAACAGCTTAGATCCCATGTTTAGCACAATTTTTTTTAAAGTTTTTGGAGCAAAATTTCCCTTGATTATCAGACCCAAGTGTGGTTATTGGACAACTAGACTCTTTTTCTACTAATGCTTTGAAATTTTGAAACTCAGCAAATACTTCAGATTTTAACTTCAGAAAAGACATTTTTCTACTATAGTCATTAACAAATAATAGAAAATACTTGGCACCGACGATTGACGTCTTGTTCATTGGTACATATGTCTGCTTGGACTAGTTGAAGGACTTTGCTTGCTCTTCAAGCCTTTCCTTTGTTAAATGGTGTCCTGTGTTGCTTCCCTTCCCGATAAGATCCACATACTCCCTGAATGTTCTGTTGGATATTTGGAAGTCCCTCTACAAGATTCTCTCAAGCCAACTGAGTGAGATAGGTAAGGTTGAGATGCCCATACAACCGATGCCAAAGTGTGATGATATCTGATCCACTCCTTCACTTGTTCACTGTTGACTAGCTGAAACAGTCCATGGTCCTCCACACCATGCGCAATGATCTATTGGTTCTCTTTGTTAACTATATAGCATTTGTGATTGCTAAAGTTGACAGAGACAGTGGACAGTGCCTCGTAATCTGATTGACAGAAAGCAGATTAAGCTCCATTCCCGGCACATATTGCACATTGAAGAAGACAAGCATGTTTCCTCCAAAGGAAATTTGAACATTTCCTTTTCCAACGACCATTTACTCTTCACCACCACCGAAGATCAGTAAGTCTTTGGAGGCGTTGGGAGTGTACTTTGTGAACCAATCTTGCCTGTTGGTGAAATGGCGAGATGCACCTGAGTCGATGTATCAAGCAGATGATCTGGGGTTAGTGTTGGCTTCATAGCCATGACGGCATTGAATGTTGACTCCTCTGTGTGTTCAATGACGTGAGCCTTCTGCTAAGGCCTCCCCTGGTTGGTTTTCTCATTATCCAATCTCTTTCTGCAAAATTTCTTCATATGGCCATTCTTGCCGCAGTAGTGAAACATAATGGCCTTTTGACTCTTTCTAGATTCCTCTTTGCTTCCTCGTCCTTTCTTCTTGCCCCATTTACCTTTGCCCTTGAAATTGGTGGCAAAGGCCTGTTCATAATTCTCTGACGTGCTATTGCTTTCGAACTGTGTCTTTCATCTATCTTGTTGTAAGAGCTTGTTGCAAAGCTCATCGAACTTCAGGTCAACATCTGTAGAAGTAATGTTGAGAGTCTCAATGAAGTGCTCGTAAGCATGTGGTAAGCTTTTTATTGTGATTACTACCAATTCTTCTTCCATCTTGTGCCAGATGGAGACCAATTGTTCTCGAATATCCTTGATCTTGAATATTGTGCTCCTGTAATGAGGCACTCTCATCCATTGTGATTGAGAACAACATAATCTTCAGAAAGAAGGCCCAACCCTTGTTTGAGGTCTTAGATCTTTAAGTTGCGTCCAGATGGTTGTTGAAGTTTTGTCGGTTCGCGTCTTAGGAAGCATAACATTTGTCATTGATAATTTAAGAAGCATGATTGCTTCTCTGTATCTTTTATCAAACTTGTCCCAGTCTTTACCCGCAATTGTGGGCAGAGTTTCTTTACCGAGGACAATATTATTCAAGCACCGATACTCAAAGATCGCCATCATGCGTTGCTTCCATGTACTGTAGTTCTTGCTAGTGAACCTCTGGCTGGATTCCAACATGATGTTGGGCAAAGGGGCCATAATGATACGTAATATGTGCTAAAAAGTAATGAAAAAGATCAAAATTGCAAAAAAATTCTTGGAACACCTGTGTATACTTGCTGTTGATCATTCTAGCAACCATGTATCTTTGGTCAACACTGGTCAACTTGTAGATTTTTGATAAATATGCCCTCAAACATTCCAAAAACATGCAGATCTAGGCAAATCCAAGCACAAATAGTCTCACAAACCCTCGATCTTGACTATAATCGCTATGAAACCTGCAAATCTTGACAGATCTACTCTCAAATCGCTCACTATTAGTCAAGTAAACATAAAAAATTCACAAAAAATAGTCAGTTTCTTCTTGGTGCTTGTCCGTACAGTCGCATGGCTCCTGGCTGTCGAATAAATAGATTTTGTGCAATCACACGACCGAGAAATTTAATGTTGTATGTGATCCATACTGTTCATACATTAGACAATTAAATCTCCTACAAATTATATCAAACAATGGTTGAGTGACTGTGTATGGCGAATTAAATCGTGTGACGATTGAGTGATTGTGTATGGCGACTGAATGTAAGAATTCATACAGTACATTGATGGTTGTACTTATTAAGATTTCATATGCTCAGCTAGATATCATTAGTATTCAATTCAATTTCACAATAATAGCATATGCAGGATCACTAAAAGAAACACAATCATAAGATAGACACAGATTTATCCTGGGAAACTCTGAAGGGGAAGAAAACCCAACAAAACTTCCTCTATATAGATGTATCAAGAGTACAAAGATAAAACCCCAAACAGGTGTGTTATCTCCCAAAATAAATTTATTTTGATCATATGAAGAATTTGATTCATGTAATGAAAGATCTGAGGATGACTAACAAATTGGCGGTCTCTGTTTTTGATATGGTTGAAAAATTTGGAAGTTATAGCTTTCGGTGGCTTAGGCGAGGTTCTTAATAGCTCATTAGCCACCGAAAGGCTATGTTTCAGCGGTTAACGGTTTAACGCAGGATAAAAGTAAACCACCGAAAGCGGGCCCGAGCGAGTAAAATGAAAAAACACTTTCGGTGGCTTAGGCGAGACTTCAAATGACTCATTAGCCACTGAAAAGTGTTGCTTTCGGCAACTTAGGGAAAAGACCAAGGAGGGTGTTAATCACCAAAAGCGGATAGAAAGCGACAGGGAAAAAAGCCCTTTCGGTGGCTTAGGCGAGACTTCAGACATCTCATTAGCCACCGAAAGGTGATGCTTTCGGCAGCTTAGCGAACAGTTGAAGACTGGCTTTAACCACCGAAAGCAGGCGAAAAGGCGTTGGGGAAAAAGTGCTTTCGGTGGCTCAGGTGAAAACTCTGACGTTTCATTAGCCACCGAAAGGACGGGTTTTCGACGGTTAAAAGGAATTTTCGGTGAGGCCACTATTCGTCAAAAGTTGGGTTTCACCGCGACGCTGGGAAAACGGTTTCGGTGGCTTAGGCGAAAGGGATATCATTTCACTAGCAACCGGAAGCCATCATTTCGGCGGCTAGCAGACAAACTCCCGAAGGCTGTTAACCACCGAAAAGGTAAAATGTGGAAACGGTTAGAAAGCGGTCAAATCAAACCCCGTCAGCAAGATAGACGATCAGTGAAGGGCGTGACAAACCACCGAAAGGATGCGAGCTTGCATAACTGCGTGTGGAAATAAGTGAAGGAGGTTGTTATAAAACTGATAAAGGACTGATAGGATCTGAAGCCTTCATTTTTCTTCCACTTGTCCAAAAGAATAGCAGAAAAGCTCACCGGGGATCCAGGTTGATTTGAAGTATGATTGTTGGGCAAGGGTTATCGAGAAGATCAACTGTAGCCATCACCTTATGACCTCAACATCCATCTTGAAATCAAAAGCCCTCATAATCAGTGCCAAAACCCCAGTACATTTCACCTTCGACCTTAGCATTTCTCTCCACTAGAAAGCCAGCTCTGAGAAGCAGCCAGCTAACACACTGTCATACAGAACTTAAGACTATTTTTGCAGGTACCCAGGGGTGGCATTCAGCAAGATGAAGAAGGGAGGACCTGCTCTCAGGCAGGAGTTGGGAGATATCAGCTATTTGGAAGCACATCCAGAGGTTTGTAAACTTTTTCAGGATGCTGGCTGCTACAGGTTTTGTGAGAAGATACAAGGTTCCCATCAGCAGGTGGTTGAGGCATTTGCCCTCTCATTTGATGGCTCTAAGGCAGTCATAGGCAAAGAGGAATTTCACATAAATGAAACCCTAATCACTGAAGTGACTGGACTCCCTGGCATAGGAGAAAAGTGGTTCAAAACCACCATACTAAAAGATGTAGAGTTCAGGTCTTACCTAAAGCCTGAGCATAGAGAAGTGGTGTGGAAGAAGAGTGTGCCATCATCCTGGTTAGAAGAGAGGTGGCAGCAACTGTTGAAGGCCATTGTGGTCTACATAACATGTGAAGGAAGATATAACAGAGCCATGGTCAACCATTTCAAATTAATGAACCACTTCATAGGTAAAAGCCCACTAAATTTGCCCTTTTACTTACACAGGAGTCTGGGAAAAATGGCACACTAGGTGAAGGCTCAGCCCACCAAGATTGCTGGCAGACTGTCTCACCATGGTCTTATCCCACTGTTGATCCAAGAGTTGTTGAAAAGGAGGAATATGGCATGGCCTTATTTCTTGTTTTGGAATGGATTTGAGAGAGGCCTTCAGCCAGAAGAGAAGGGGAAGTCTCCTGCCAAAAAGTCCAACACACCAAGGAGTGGGAGAAGAAAGAGAAGGGCTATATACCTAGCAGCAGCAGAACAACCTCTCTCCTCTTCCAAAGCCAAGAAGGTAAAAAGGAACCTGGATTTCAGTGAGAAGGGCCACGAAGTTGCAGCACACAGTGAGAACATTTTAAACCTGCCCTACTCAGATTCTGAAGAGGAGCAAGAGGAAGGTGCAAACCTAGCTCTGCAGATTGTAGCAGTGACTGAAGAACTACCATCCCCTACACCAAAAGAGCAAGAGGAACCAGCAGAGAAGGCTTCCTCCAGCAAGCCCAAAACTCAAAGGATAAATCAATTGCTAAGGCAAGTGTATGAGATAGAGATTTTGGAAAGGGAAATAAAGAAAAATAATGCTGCATTGACCAGTAGGAACAAGCTGCTACATAAGTCTTACCTAAAGTAGAGAGAAAGATATATTTTCTTTAAAAGACTGAATACAAGGTACCTAAAAGACAATACTAGATTGTACAGGATGATTAGGCTCCAAAGACTGTAGCTGAAGGAGGCCAAGGCAAACCCTAGCAGCCACCCCACGTTGGAAACCCTAGCCAAAGCTGCAGTTAGCCTTCAGCCTCTAGAAACAAGCTAGGTTGCTGTTAATCCTCCTACCACAGAGCCTGCTGAAGAAGAAAGCTGAGCAGACAGACCTAAAAGAACATTTTTGGAAGAAACCTAATACTTTTTGGAAAATAGGGCTTTCGGTGGCTTAGGCGGACGCTGGGGCAGTTCATTAGCCACCGAAAGCGTCGCTTTCGGCAGCTAACGGTTCCGATAGTCTGGCCTCTTAACCACCGAAAGCAGACAGAGGCTTAAAATTAAATTTTGGCACAAAGGACCAGTTTTGGGCAAATATAGATGGCTCAGGGACAAAGTCTGAAGATGAAGGACGTGGAGGAAAGCATCAGGAAAGGTCTGTTTCAGTTTTACTATGATATAACAGCAGAAAAGGTCACCAACACCTAGCTGTCAAAAGAAAACAGTGACTTAACTAGCAGAGGGCCAGTGGCAGTGATTTCCAGCAGTTACCTTAGTTATCTGAAGGTTCATACAGTGAACTAATTCTACAATTAGTTAGACAAGTAGTTAATTAGGGTTGTTTAACCTAAGTTGCAAAAAACAATTATTTTGTGTATTTTTGTTAAAAGAGATCCAAGTTTTCAGGATCTGAGTATCTTGTAAAGGCTAAAGCCTAAGACTTATTTTATTGAAAGGGGTCGACTTCGGGGACTTGTAGACCATACTATTGTCAGCTTCTCATTTTGCTCGTGATTTAATATAAGCTCTTTTGTTATCATTTGTTCAGCTTCCATTTCTGTCTTTTTTGTGCTTATGCTTGAATGTGTTATTCAGGTTATATTCAAGTTAATTAATGACTGATAGCTGTCACCCTATTGGCATGTTGATGTGATTTGAATTATAAGTACCATCTTTATCATGATTTAGCCATTTATATGCATCTGTTTTGTGTGTAAATTTGCCAACCTGATGAGTTCTCCATCGCTACACCTTATTGTCAACCTCTGAACAGTGGTAACTAAAAGCCTTGTACCTGATTGAGTTTCATGCATGTCTTGAGAGTGGAAGGTCATATAGGTCACTTGACTTGATCCATATTAGAAAACCCCAAAAACATTGTAAGTTACCAGGCATCCTCGAGCTGCAACCTAGAGGAGTTTCCTGGAGTGATAACTAATTGGCGCCGTTGCCGGGGAGAGGAGACTGAAGCTTAGCTTCCCTGGGAGACGACAGAGATCCGTGCTTTGATGATAGACAATGCTTGGACATTATTCTGGTTGTAATCATCTATCTGGCGACTCCATTGAAATAAGGTGGCTTCAAGAAGACCAAGTACTAGAGCAAACCCTCAGGGGCCACCAGCAACACTGGTTTCAGATCGAGAAGAGATTCTGAGAAGAGCTAGGGTTTCACTAAGGCAGACCAACAGTGCTGCAATGGATGCTACATCAGGTATTTGAAGAAATATTTCTGCTATTATTTCCTTTGCTGAAACACTTAATTCTCAGGAATTTATAAATACATTAGAAAATTCTAGGGTTTGGGCATCTTCAAGCACTGCTGCTTGTGAAGATCCAATCCCTGGTGACTCCACTGGGATAAGTTTACCACCACCACCTTCTCAGCTACTAGCTACATCAGTACTGCCTTCCTCCACCCTTTCCATACCCATTTCCAATATGGTTGCCCCTCAGTTGACCAAAATGGAAAGGATCCTGGTAGCTAGGTATGCCCCCCTAAATTTTCCTAACCCTCTCTCGGCCATGCCCACTGGAGATTACCTCAAGTACATGCCTAAGTTCACAGGAGAGGGAGATTTCACAGCTGAAGAACATCTAGAGGCATTTTACAGTTATGCTGAGAACATTAACATAGAGCAGAAAGATGTGTGGACTAGCGTTTTTGTATAAAGCCTAGATGGTCAGGCTAGAAAATGGTTCAAAGAACTCACTGCTGGGTCAGTGGCAGGCATTGAAGCCCTAGATGACATCTTTCTAAAACATTGGGGAGAGAGGAGAGACCACCTCTATTATATCACAGAGTTCAGCAACTTGAAAAGAGAGAATGGGGAATTTGTCTCCAACTTCACCAAGAGGTTCAACAATATGTATAGCAAGATCCCCACTGAAATCAAGCCCACTGATACCTCAGCTAGGATAACTTATGCAAATGCCTTTGACTTTGATTTCTGCCTGCTTCTCAGAGAAAGGAGGTCTACCTCCTTATCACTCATGCAGGATGCTTCCCTAGAGGTAGAATCAAACATTGTGGCATCTCAGAAGGTCAAAGGAAAGATAGACAGGAAGAAGCAACCAACAGACCCTATTGGGGCTTCTTCATCAGAGAACAAGATTGACAAAATGACCAAACTGTTAGATAACCTGACTGCTGAAATGTCTAAGCTGAAGGACCGAGGACAGATAACTGTGAGGGGAAAAGGGCCAAGTGATTTTGCTCCCCGAAACCCTAATTTTGTCCCTTATAGAAGAGGAAACCCCCCAGTTCAGATTCTCAGAAGGGAAAGGAATCAAGGGGAAGATCAGAGAATAAGAGCTCCATTTCAGAATGTTGTATTAGAAGAAGATCCAGAATTCATTGAAGAAGAAGGAGAAGCTGAAGACAACATCCACTGCATGGAGGATGAAGTAGACTATTCTTTTTTGACACAGGCAGAATCTGAGGAAGCCCTAATTGATGAGCAGATCAGTGAAGGAGCTGTATATCCGGCTGATGGTCAGGGAGGGTACAATTTGAGGTGCAGGCTGGTTGCTCCTGTTAAAAAGAATGTTGTACCTGTCAAACAGCCCGCTGCACCATCTAAAAAGGCTCTTGTTTTACCAAAGAAAATGGCTGTCATTCCAAAACCATTGCAAAAATCAGCGCCTTCAGTAAGCCCTGACCATGTCCAACTCAAAGCTCCAGTACATGAGGTAAGGTTTCCTGATAGGTTGCATTATTCTTTCAACCTTGAGTTAGAGATTTAGAAATTGAAGATCCCTTTCCCATTAATTGAGCTAATGAAAAATGATGCATTCAAGTCTTCCATTCTGAATTCTCTTCAGCCAAAGGTGCATATTGATACTGACTTTGTAAATCTGCAAGATGACAAACCTGTTGTAACCCTAGGCCCCATGATCGAAGACCTAAAAAGACTTATGCCCACCTTTCTATATATCCTTGAATATCCATGATAAAGTCCTTCATAACTGTTTGCTGGATTCAGGAGCTTCTCATAACCTAATGCCAAAAGCTGTGATGGATGAGCTTGGTCTCAGCATTACAAAGCCCTACCATGATTTATTCTTCTTTGACTCCAGAAAGGTCAAGTGCTTGGGCCTCATCAAAGACCTTGTTGTGAACCTAACTTAGCTACCTTCAAAAAGCATCATGATGGACATTGTAGTGGCTGATATCCCTCCCAAATTTGGTCTCTTGCTGTCTCGATCATGGAGCAAAAGGCTAGCGGCACCCTTAAGATGGACCTTACATATGCCACTATCCCAATGTTTGGAGGGGAGACCAAGAGGCTTTACAAGGAAAATCAGCTGGCCTACATCATAAGCAATGAGAGCAATTCAGTGAATCACCCCATCTATACAGTAGACACGGATTTTGGATCATGCATTCTACAAATAGATGATTCTCAGCAAACATCAGTTCAGCTTACTAAGCCCACCTGTTAGCAGCCCGGAGAAGTGACCATAGCAGTCTGGAACATGTATTTTGATGGAGCTAGCACTCAAAGCTCAGCAAGTGTAGGTGTAGTATTGATCTCTCCATCCAAGGAAAATATTCATCTATCTTATAAGCTTGATTTTAAAACCACTAACAATATAGCAGAATATGAAGCCTTGCTGCTAGGAGTTAAAGTTGCCAAGGAGATGGGGATCATGTGCAAGAGAATTTTTGGGGATGCAGACCTTATTATACAGCAGGTCAACAACACTTTTCAGACTAAAGGCCTATAGGGACGAGGTATGGAAACTCAGAGACTCCTTTATGTTTTTTGAACTGTCATATATACCTAGGGCTTTGAATCACCTGGCTGATTCCCTGGTTGTCTCTGCAAATTTGTTTGTTCCTCCTTTACCTCCTAAGCTCAGCTATGGTGTTCAGGTTAAGTACAGACCTTCCCTACCAGATAATGTCAAATTTTGGAAGGTGTTTGAGAATGATGATGAGCTTAGCAAATTCCTTCAGCTAGTAGATGAATTCTCTGATATACATATAGATGAGGAAAACCTAAACATGGAGGAATCCAAACAGCTCAAGTTGAAAGATAAAGTGGCTGATCAGAACATTGTCCAATTACCCAGCAATTATATACCTCGGGGTCTAGTACCTTTGGAAGAGGTTTTTGATCATAATGACATCCCTTTCAAGCTTGCCAAAAAGGAGCAAGACCCTGCTGTCCAAGAGCAAAACATAGGTAGCCAAAGAAATCCAAAACTGATAAATCTGTCCACTGAGTTGACTGCTGATCAGAGGTCCAAATTTTGCAGCCCGATAAAAGAATTTGCTGATATTTTTGCCTGGGAGTATAGTGGCCTGAAAACATATGACACCAATATCATCCTGCACAGGATTCCTTTGGAGAAGGACACCCTCCCTTTCAAGCAGAAGCTGAGATCCATCAGTCCTCTCCTACTACCTGTAATTGAAAAAGAAATCTGTAAGCTCCTCAAAGCCAAAATCATAATCCCCCTCAGGTATTCCAAGTGGATTGCCAACCTAGTGGTGGTAAGAAAGAAGAATGGGGAAATCAGGTTGTGTGTGGATTTTAGAAACCTGAATAAATGTTCCAAAAAAGACAACTATCCACTGCCCAAGATGGAACACCTGTTGCAAAGAGTCTCAGGGGCTAGGTTTATGTCATTTTTGGATGGCTTCTCAGGATACAGCCAAGTTGCTGTGCACCCTGATGACCAAGAGAAGATTGCCTTTATCACCCCCTGGGGAACTTTCATGTATGCTAAAATGTCATTTGGGCTTATGAATGCTGGGGCTACTTTTCAGAGAGACATGGACCTAGCTTTTGTAGTGTTGTAAGATAAATTTGTGCTTATATACTTGGATGACCTAACTGTTTACTCTCACAGCCATCATGACCATTTGCAGCATTTGAGGAGGGTGTTTTTGAAGTGCAAAAGGTATGGAATATCACTCAATCCTAAGAAGTCCCAGTTTGCACTTAGTGAAGGGAAACTCCTAGGTCATATAGTCTCAGTTGAAGGTGTAAAGATTGATCCGGTAAGGGTGGAAGCAATCCAGAAGCTGTCCATACCGAGGTCAAAAAGGGACATTCAGTCCTTTTTGGGTAAGATAAACTTTGTCAGGAGGTTCATCCCTAATTTATCCGAGCTGGTAAAGCACATAACAGCCATGCTGAAAAAGGATGCAGAAATAAAATGGACTGACCAGGAAAGAAGCTCTTTCGAAGACATCAAGGAGGCTATCATGGAGGCCCCAACCCTGATTAGTCCTGACTATACCAAGAGTTTTTATATCTTCTCTTTTGCATCCTATGACACAGTGGCAGCTGTGCTGTTACAAAAAGATAATGAGGGTCTTGATCATCCAATTGCAGTCTTTAGCAAAACCTTGAGAGATCCTGAGCTGAAGTAGGATCCAATTGAGAAACAGGCTTATGCTCTCATAAAGTCATTGAAGACTTTCAGAATTTACATTCTCCATGCAAAAGTCCTTGCATATGTCCCTTCAGTTGCTGTGAAGGATGTTTTGACTTAGCCTGACATTGATGGGAAGAGAGCTAAGTGGATTGCCAAGCTCATTGAGTTTGATATAGAAGTAAAGCCCACTAAGCTAGTAAAGGGACTAGATTTGGCCAAACTCATGGCTAAAGAAAACTGTGAACTAATGGGGATAAACTTCACCTGTGTCAAATCAACAAAAGTGCAAACTGTGGTAGCAGCAGAAGTAGATCAAGATCAGAATGACATTCCACCAGTGGCTGAAAACCTGTCTTCATGTGAGTAGTACTCAGGTATTATTCATTTTTTGCAGAAATTAGAAGTTCCTCCTGATCTCACTCCTAATCAAGCACAAGCTCTTAAATTAAAGTCTGTTAAGTTTTGCATAGTTGACAAACTGCTGTACTGGAAAGATCTGTCTGGAGTTTTGTTGAGATGTCTGGATAAGGAAGAATTAGATTAGGTAATGCACCATTTTCACTCCAGCACATGTGGGGGCCACCATTATTGGAAGACCACAGCCCACAAGATCCTAAGGGCAGGATACTATTGGCCAGTCCTTTTTGCTGATGTATGTACTTTTGTAAGGACTTGTGACCAGTGCCAAAGATTTATAGGGAAGCAGCAGCTCAAATCCTTGCCCCTTAGGCCTATTGTGATGAATGGGCCTTTTCAGCAATGGGGTCTGGATTTCATAGGTGAAATAAATCAATCTTCCAGTGGGCAGCATAAATGGATCCTAGTAGCCACAGATTACTTTACCAAATGGATAGAGGCAGTACCCACCAGGAATGCCACTCATCAGGCCATCATGAGATTTTTATATGAGAATATCTTTAGCAGGTTTGGCTGCCCAGTAAGGTTAGTAACTGATAATGCACTAGTGAGAATGTGTGATTCAATGGGCATTAGTGAGAATGTGTGATTCAATGGGCATTCAGCTGGTGCATTCCACATCCTATTATCCTCAAAGCAATGGCCTGGATGAGTCATCCAACAAAAGCCTAGTCAAGATCATCAGAAAACTACTGGAGACAAATCAGAAAAGCTGGGATTCTAAGCTTAAGTTTGCTTTATGGGCTGATAGGGTAACAGACAAAAGATCTATAGGGACTTCTCCATTCAAGTTAGTTTATGGTATCGAGGCCATTTTTCCAATTCAGCTCATTCTGCCAGTGGCAAAATTCTTTCAGGAAGAGGAAGATGAACCAACTGATATGGTGAGGAGGATGATGGATTTGGTGGAGTTGCAGCAAGTCAGGGAACAAGTGATAGGAAAATCAGAAGCCCATCAACAGAGGATAAAGGTCATGTTTGACAAAAGGGAAAAAGTAGACAACTTTCAGGTTGGAGATTGGGTCCTCAAGTGGGATGTTGTCAGACAGGACAAGGGCAAACATGGAAAGTTTGATTCTTTGTGGATTGGCCCTTTTTTGATAGCTCAGGTACATAAGAATAACACCTTCAAATTGCAGAATCTGGAAGGGGAAGAGGTGTTTGATGGCCCAGTGAATGGGCGGTTTCTGAAACTTTACTTTATTTGAGGCTCTGAGGCCTTGTCGTTGTAAATTAGTAGTTAGTAGGTTGTTTTTGCGTACAAAATAAACTCCATGGCCAATGGAACAATAAATGATAGTGTTAAGTTTTTAGTTGTTTTCAGGGAAAGGCATTTTGGTCTGGGATTCTTGGGACCTCACTGGGAGGTTCCCATCCCCAAGCAGGAGCCAGATGTTATCTCCCAAAATAAATTTATTTTGATAATATGAAGAATTCGATTCATGTAATGAAAGATCTGAGGATGACTAACAAATTGGCAGTCTCTGTTTTTGATATGGTTGAAAAATTTGGAAGTTATAGCTTTGGTGGCTTAGGCGAGGTTCTTAATAGCTCATTAGCCACCGGAAGGCTATGTTTCGGCGGCTAACGGTTTAACGCAGGATAAAAGTAAACCACTGAAAGCAGGTACCCAGGGGTGGCATTCAGCAAGATGAAGAAGGGAGGACCTGCTCTCAGGCAGGAGTTTTGAGATATCAGCTATTTGGAAGCACATCCAGAGGTTTGTAAACTTTTCCAGGATGTTGGCTGCTACAGGTTTTGTGAGAAGATACAAGGTTCCCATCAGCAGTTGGCTGAGGCATTTGCCCTCTCATTTGATGGCTCTAAGGCAGTCATAGGCAAAGAGGAATTTCACATAGATGAAACCCTAATCACTAAAGTGACTGAACTCCTTGGCACAGGAGAAAAATGGTTCAAAATCACCATACCAAAAGATGTAGAGTTTAGGTCTTACCTAAAGTCTGAGCATAGAGGAGTGGCGTGGAAGAAGAGTGTGCCATCATACTGGTTAGAAGAGAGGTGGCAATAACTGTTGAAGGCCATTGTGGTCTACATAACATGTGAAGGAAGATATAACAGAGCCACGATCTACCATTTCAAATTAATGAACCACTTCACAGGTAAAAGCCCACTAAATTTGCCATTTTACTTACACAGGAGTCTGGGAAAAATGGCACTCTAGGTGAAGGCTTAGCCCACCAAGATTTCTCGCAGACTGTCTCACCATGGTCTTATCCAACTGTTGATCCAAGAGTTGTTGAAAAGGAGGAATATGGCATGGCCTTATTTCTTGTTTTGGAATGGATTTGAGAGAGGCCTTCAGCTAGAAGAGAAGGGGAAGTCTCCTGCCAAAAAGTCTAGCACACCAAGGAGTGGGAGAAGAAAGAGAAGGGCTATATCCCCAGCAGCAGCAGAACAACCTCTCTCCTCTTTCAAAGCCAAGAAGGTAAAAAGGAACTTGGATTTCAGTGAGAAGGGCTAGGAAGTTGCAGCACACAGTGAGAACATTTTAAACCTACCCTACTCAGATTCTGAAGAGGAGCAAGAGGAAGGTGCAGACCTAGCTCTGCAGATTGTAGCAGTGACTGAAGAACTAACATCCCCTACACCAAAAGAGCAAGAGGAACCAGCAGAGAAGGCTTCCTCCAACAAGCTCAAAGCTCAAAGGATAAATCAATAGCTGAGGCAAGTGTATGAGATGGAGATTTTGGAAAGGGAAATAAAGAAAAATAATGCTGCATTGACCAGTACGAACAAGCTGCTACATAAGTCTTACCTAGAGTAGAGAGAAAGATATATTTTCTTAAAAAGACTGAATACAAGGTACCTAAAAGACAATACTAGATTGTACAAGATGATTAGGCTCCAAAGACTGTAGCTGAAGGAGGCCAAGGCAAACCCTAGCAACCACCCCACGTTGGAAACCCTAGCCGAAGCTGCAGTTAGCCTTCAGCCTCCAGAAACAAGCCAGGTTGCTGTTAACCCTCCTACCACAGAGCCTACTGAAGAAGAAAGCTGAGCAGACAGACCTAAAAGAACATTTTTGGAAGAAACCTAATACTTTTTGGAAAATAGGGCTTTCGGTGGCTTAGGCAGACGCTGGGGCAGTTCACTAGCCACCGAAAGCGTCGCTTTCGGCAGCTAACGGTTCCGATAGTCTGGCCTCTTAACCACCGAAAGCAGACGGAGGCTTAAAATTAAATTTTGGCACGAAGGACCAGTTTTGGGCAAATATAGATGGCTCAGGGACAAAGTCTGAAGATGAAGGACATGGAGGAAAGCATCAGGAAAGGTCTGTTTCAGTTTTACTATGACATAATAGCAGAAAAGGTCACCAACACCTAGCTGTCAAAAGAAAACAGTGACTTAACTAGCAGAGGGCCAGTGGCAGTGATTTCCAGCAGTTACCTTAGTTATCTGAAGGTTCATACAGTGAACTAATTCTACAATTAGTTAGACAAGTAGTTAATTAGGGTTTTTTAACCTAAGTTGCAAAAAACAATTATTTTGTGTATTTTTGTTAAAAGAGATCCAAGTTTTCAGGATCTGAGTATCTTGTAAAGGCTAAAGCCTAAGACTTATTTTATTGAAAGGGGTCGACTTCGGGGACTTGTAGACCATACTATTGTCAGCTTCTTATTTTGCTTATGATTTAATATAAGCTCTTTTGTTATCATTTGTTCAGCTTCCATTTCTGTCTTTTTTGTGCTTATGCTTGAATGTGTTATTCATGTTATATTCAAGTTAATTAATGACTAATAGCTGTCACCCTATTGGCATGTTGATGTGATTTGAATTATAAGTACCATCCTTATCATGATTTGGCCATTTATGTGCATCTGTTTTGTGTGTAAATTTGCCAGCCTGATGAGTTCTCCATCCCTACACCTTATTGTCAACCTCTGAACAGTGGTAACTAAAAGCCTTGTACCTGATTGAGTTTCATGCATGTCTTGATAGTGGAAGGTCATATAGGTCACATGACCTTATCCATATTAGAAATCCCCAAAAACATTGTAAGTTACCAGGCATCCTCGAGCTGCAACCTAGAGGAGTTTCCTGGAGTGATAACAAGGTGCTCTTCCTCCTTGCATATATGTCTCTCTCTCTCCTATGCGCTATACACAAGTGAGTTTGTGTGTTCAAATGAGGAAGACAACTCCTCCATTTATATTCTTTCCGTCTCTTGACTTTTACCCTAACAAGTCTTCCCCAACAAACTTACTGGTCCGACTTCACCTGGGAAGACACAAAACAATATTATATTATATTCAATAGGGTACTATTGACCCGACTTCAATGGAGGTTATACCTCATGACTCTATGTTGAGCAAATACAATAGTAACATCCCGACGGAGGAATGAGACATCTCCCATGGGTTACATCAGTAAAATACATTTAGAATATTCTTTTGAAGTTACAATATTTCAACTCTCCCCCTTAACAAGAAGAATATTCTACTGACAACAACATCGTCAACTGTAGGAGCACGAAGAGAGAGCATGTGCAACAACATCAAGGTGATACATCTATACGTCATTGGAAGTTTTCAACAGTCATCAGTAACTGATCAGTAACTGGAGCAGTTACTGAACATCTTCAGTGCTGGAACATCATCTTCGACAACGTTGAGTCTCTATCTTTGATCTTTATCTTCTACGACACTCGATCACTTGATCCTTTGCAACAACACTTGATCAATCTTCATATTTGATCTTTATCTTCTGCGACACTCGATCACTCGATCCTTTTCAGCACTTAATCACTCGATCCACATCATTATTTGCAGCCATACTTGATCTTTCGATCAATACTTTCATTGTCTGCATCTGTACTTGATCTGTCGATCAACAACATTGTTAGAAGCATCATAACCTACAGCACACATGATCCAGTTATGGGATGATCAATCCCTATCAATTTTGGACAGAGGTCCAAGGACAATGCAATCTTGACCCAGTTACGGGATGGCAAATCCCTCTCACTTTAGGACATAAGTCTAAGGATGATGCAATCCTGAGCCACTTACGAGATGGTCAATCCATCTCACTTTAGAACATAAGTCTAAGGATGATGCAATCCTGAGCCACTTACGGGATGGTTAATCCCTTACTTTAGGACATAATTCCAAGGATGATGCAATCCTGTCACTTCACAGAGACAAAAGTCTACGAATCACTTTAGGACTAATGTCCAGGGATGATACAATCCCACTACAACATCATCGACCCACTCCCCCTTTCGAGGAGGGTCCATATCATCGACCTGCTCCCCCTTTTCGAGGAGGGTCCATATCATCGACTTGCTCGCCCATTTCGAGGAGGGTCCATATCATCGTTTCTCCTTGTGAGGAAAGTCTGTAACATCATCATCACTGTTCCTCCTTACGAGGAAGGTCTTTTCGGACCACACCAAGCTTGTCACGGAAATATTCAAACTTTACTCGAGACAGAGGCTTGGTCAACACATCGACAACTTGCTCATCGGTGCTCACATACTGGATCTGTTGACACTGAGAGGGGGGGTGAATCAGTGTAAAGCCAATTTTAAACTTTTTCTTAGCTTGACACAGATAACTACCAATACATCAATCCAACATCTTTCATATCATCATTCACATAGCATAAGCATTTAGATTATCAGAAACCATAACACAACAGAACACAACACAATATAATTTTGTAATCTTTTGTATTATTTTTGTCCGGCTACAACCGTTAGGCGAAATCAGTACCTACTGATAAATAGAGCACCTACTCTTAATCCAGGACCCTGCTTGGTTTTCTTAGACCCTGCTAAAAAGTGTTTGAGGTATCCTCACCTCAGAAGCAAGCCAAGCTTGCTTTTACATTAAGGCTTACAGTCATCATACACAAGACAACTCTGTCATATCATCAACGCTGCTCTGCTGTAACATTGCTCATCATTCATCTACTGCTGCTCAACATTGCTGCAATAGTCTTCTCAATCTTCTCTATTCATCATCTGCTGGTCAATCTTTGCTGCTGGTCATCATCAACACTGCTGATCACATCAAGTCATCATGGTCTGCTCAACAAACTCTGCTTTGCTCATTAAACACTACTCAAGAACCCTCATCCATCCGTAAGTCAAGTCTGTTGTTGCCTTCATGCATGAACTGTGTAAAATATCTGTTCAGCCATGCTAGTAAACATCAAACTCATACTGGGTATTATCACTACAGTCTTCACTTTGGCATCAAATACCGGACTATGCACAAATGCTGAGAAACTTGGACTGTCTAATCACCATAGAAAATTCAGAACATCAGAATCAACTCATCAATAATGTAACCTCTATCTGTTGAGATCAATAGATCTGAGACTGTCTCAGGTATGTATAAGCTCAGAGGTTTGATCTGTCATTAGAATGATAATCTTGCTCTTTCTCAGCAAATACTTCCAGCATAGGAAACTCTAGATCTGAACTTAGCAAGTCTGCAAATTTTCAATCAACATTCTGCTGCAAACAAAATGGAAACAATCTTTCAAATCATGTCATACCTCATCTCCTCAGCAATCTGCTCATGCTATCAAAGGTCTGCACAAGAGCGACACTCCAAGAAATGTAGCAGTTTCAACAGCTTGGTCAATTTACTATCATCAAACTGTCACTATCATGCACATCCTCACTAAGCTCGGGTCTGTCACAAACCTTCAAACTGTTAATTCCTAACTTCCACTTCACAGCATTTGTTTTGTCTTTCACATTCAATTCTGCCTTTGCTACAACAATCTTCTCTGTTGCTCTTCAACAGTCCGCAAGTCCTTTGTCAGCATGAACACTTTATTCAGAAGCTGTCATGTTTTCTTTTCTTTTGCATCATTAGTATTCATGTAGTCAAACAATCTTTATACAAAACAGTCCCACTTCAATACTTTCATTCATGAGCATATTAATGAATCAACTCTTGGATCCTGTAATTTTCATAACCATCATAATTTGTCCCTGTAGTTGCATGGCTATCCCAGTCATGTCATGTTAGATTCTACCGTCACGTTGTTCTCTTGGTAGTGTAAGACTGCTCCATCCACAATAACAACATTAGGTGATCAGTCACCCTTGATCAATGCTCTCCCTTCTTCAAATATCAAGAATGCAGACTTCAAATAAACTCTCAGCATCGGTTCTCTTCTATACTGTTCTTATTTCACAGATTTATGTCATCATTGAACTACAAGCATTTGTGTATGCTAAATTGATGAGACATCTATGATGTTGCAGTCAATGAACAGACTTATTGACAGCACTTCATTGATATCTATTATCAACATCAAATGCTGTTCCGTTGTTTCACTAAAACATTCGGAAGCTTCCAAAAGATTGTAAAAATAAGAGAAAGATTAGGTCTTCGCAGCTGTAAGTCTCCATATCCAGGATTGAGATCTTCAGAACATTAATATCACCGAATAGAGATCTTCAAAAGATTATAAAACAAAACGATTTAGAACCCATATATCAGAGTAGCTACAGCTGTCCGAAATCAGAGATTTGTTCTTGAACTGTGTAAATCCTGTGCTGCCTTGGTTATCCAAAAATCAGAGATTAAAGGGCTGACTTTTATCTTTTCTGCGGCTTCTTCTTTCCCTTGTCTGCTGTCCAAAACATGCCAAAATTTCCACGCTGTCCCAAGAAATTTCCACGCTGATGCCAAAAAAAAATTCCTTCTGCTGCAACCGAGCCTCAGTCAAAATTGCAGAGCTCTCCACCCAAATTTCCTTGGACAAAAAGAAGATTTACGTGGTGTATTTATACTAAATTTTCTTCCTTAAATTGCTGAGCCGACATATATAAAATTATAATTTTTTTTTTAATGAATTTTTTTTTAATGGGCCGACATGCATATCTTCTCCCTTTTTAAATTCTGGGCCGACATAAAATATTTGATGTAAATGGAGCCGACCTAACAACTAGTGTCAATGGTTCCATCATTTGACATCATTGGTAAAGGATGTAACTCTTCCCAACACCAGCGTACCTCATGCACAAACTCTATCCAAAGAACAGAAATGGCTCGTATGTTGCAACTCCCAAACCAGAGTGAATGTAAACAAAATTGTGTGAACAATGATTCAAGAGGGGCATCTTTAATATTCCGCGCATACTTATGACCATCCACACTAGATTTTGATATTGGAGGTGGAGGTCCTTCATGGAAAAGATCTTTAAGAATTCGATCAAGAACGGTAGGTGGAGGAACAATAGATGATGCTGTTATATTCTGAATACGTGCATTCTCAGCTATGACAAAATCCTCCACAAACTGTCCCTCAAATGAAATGCAATATGCTTCCACCAGAGCACACAATCTTGATGCAAAGCTAACTGGATTATTTTGGATAGAATTGTTCACATCCATGACTGTTATGGTCACAAGAAACCATTTATCGGCTTCAAGCACGGAGGCATGTTCAAATTCAACCATCTCAACAGAACTTTCAACCACCTTATCTGACCATATGGTGATTAACTCAAATCCTGCCAAGCGTGTGGGTTCATGCAAGGGTTTTAAGGACTCCTTTAGGTGATACAAACCATAAATGACCACAAGATGGGTCATTTTCCCTTTTGATGTTCCAAGGCCCAATCATGCCATGTCCTTAATATTTATCGCTTCTTTGTCATGTCAGCCATGTCATTAATATTTATCACTTCTTTCTCATGCTATGGTTTGCCCAAGCTGTCATGTCCTCATATGTCATCCAATGCCCATATTCCTCTTGCCATGTCATCAACCTTTAGCTTCAATGTCCATCTCCTGGGTCTTCAGCATCATCAGCAGGACTTCTTCAACATCTTCGGCAAGGTGGTGACATCAAGTCCATGTTGGCATCAATGACAATTTCATCAACAGGATCTTTATAGCTCCCTTCTATACCATGTCCCGCATATAAAATACCGAATTTCTATGTGCTTCGACTTATCATGGAACATTGGGTTCTCCGTCATCTTTATACAACTCTGGTCGTCACATAGAATCACTGTGGTGTTTATCTCCAGATCAAATAGAGCTGACATCAACTTTCGAAGCCATATGGTTTCATAGCTAGCAGAACAAGTTGCTATATACTTTGCTTCAGCTATGCTGAGAGTAACACTATACTGCTTCTTGCTAAACCATGAGATCATGGCGGATCCTAGACAATAACATCCACCTGAGGTGCTCTTTCTGTCCGAGGCACTTCCTACCCAATTTGAATCTGTATATCCATACAATCTGTCATGATCTCTATCATAGTATAGTCAAAAGTCTATCGTACCTTTCAAGTACCTCATCACATGCTTTGCAACAATTAGGTGAACACGTCTAGGTTTAACTAGATACCGACTCAGGGTATTCAGAACAAAGCATATATCTGGCTTGGTATTCGTCAGATACATTAACGACCTGTTGCTGCCGCAACTGTCCTCCCCAAATTTATTAAATTCTGGGCCCCTCCTCACCATTTTGCATGGTTTGATCGTTGAACTCTCGAGCCTCTTGGGCGTGTTTCCTTTTCGTTTTACTTTGAAGTTGGATGTCAGCTGGTTTATTTATGCCATGTTCAATGCCGGGTTGAGTCGTGGATGTCTGGTTTACTGATCGAAGGTGTTGCCCACCTATTTCGACTAGGTGGCAACTCCATGTACACGAAGATGTACATAATTGTACAAATTGTACCTTGGAAAAATCTGAGGATTTTTCACTTCTGCAGGGCTATTGCCCCTTTGTAAAACGAAATGTCCGCTCCCCTGCGTGGGAAAATTAATGTAATTTTATGTGCTAGTGTGGGTCATATGATACGGATGCCACACCATGGAACTGGTTGTTAGGGAAGTCCCCTCATCGAGTGTTTTTCCCTTTCCAATTGATCTTGTTGTGTAAACGAGTTTAATCAGTTTGGTTTTCACTCAAAATCCTCCAAAGTGGTGACGAGCGTTCTACCAGTCAAGTCCATGAGGTGGCTAAGTCTTCAAGGAGTGATTCATGACCATGCTAGGCATCTGTATAGAGTCTTGCAGAGTTTCGTTGTGTTGTTGTATTTTAATTTATTTTTTCCGGTTAATTAATTTCACCCCATGGTGATTAATTAACTCAGTTTTTGATGTAATAATGTAATTGCTCAAGCATGGCATTTTGTAATAGGGGCTATGAATTGCTATGAAACCCCCTAAGCCACTGCTTCGAGTCCCATGTCATTCTGATGAGTGGTTGAGGAGATAGACCATTTTTGTCTAAGCAAGGTCTATTTTTCCTAGGGAATTAATTAATTTCCCTAAGTCAAAATTCACATTTTTTGATTTTGAAGTAAAAAATCAAGAAATGCCATGGTAAGTTGGTTTGGGGGTTCCTAAGCCTAGGAAAGCTTATTCCAAAGTTTTTCACCCCCCCATGGCCTAGATATTAATTTTTCAAATTATTTTTTAATTTTTCCTAAGTCAATATTGGGAAAATTTAAAAATTTAATTAGAAATTTTTAAACCTAAGGTGAATGTCATTTTAGCCTAAGTCTAAGGTTAAATTTTATTATTGGAGCTAATGACTAAAGTCAAAGCCAAGTCCAGGATAAAACCTCACTAAAGTATGATGCTACCAAAAATAGTGGGGGCGCTAATGTTAAAACCCTCACCAAAGAGGAGGGCGCAAGCATGAAGGGTTTCCATTATATCTAGAGGTGGGCGCTACAATATGGAGGAGGTTTAGCCAAACTAATGGGGACACTAGCCACTAATGGAGGCGCTAGCACATTGGAGGTGGTCGCTATATTATGGAGGGCCCACGCTATATATGAAGGGCCCACGCTAAAAATGGAGGAAAGCGCTACCATATAAGAAGGGACCCACGCCAAAATAGAGGTGTGCTAGCATTTAGAGAAGGGCGCTAACCATATTTGGAGGACTCCAAGTTAAGAGTGAGGGCGCATGCATTATGGGCCCACGTTTTACAAAGGGAACGCCCCACCATATTTAGTGAGGGCGCTAGCTAGAAGGGCGCCACATCTACAATAGAGGAGCGCTACCATGAATGAAGACCCCAGCTAAATGTGGAGAGGGCGCTAGCCCTAAGTGGGGCATTTTTTTTGGAGAAGCCGCCAGGTATAGAGGACGTCCAACTAAATTTAGAGGAGGGCGCCTACTTTGGGGCCCATGATTTTTCCAATAACCTAAAAGCTCATCTAAGGGTGAGTTTTAAATCAAAAACCTAGATCTAAAGGTAAATATTACTTGGACATGGATTAAACATTATGGCCTTTGATTAAAAATTAATCCAAGGGTGTGGATTAATTGAGAAGAATGGAAAGCCAAATACCTAGATCTAGTGGTGGAGATTAAACCCTAGATCTAAATCTAATCTCAACCATTTATCTTCAAAGGGTTTGGGTTTGCCTCAACTATATAATGAGGGTCTCACTCCTTCATTAGACATGATCATTCATGCTATTGTTATGCTGCTGGAAATTTCTTGCTCTCATATTTTCTTGCTACACTTTGTATTGGAAGCTTTGCCCTAGTTGGGCCATTTAATAAAAATTTCTTTGGAGGGACACTATGCTGCAAATTCTTTCATGATCTACTACTCTTGAGGTAACTTGTGTATTGTTCTAGTTTTGCATTATTGTACTAGTCTAGTTAGCTCTCCACAAAGTATTTTGTGGAGAGATTAGAGAGTAAAAATGCTTTTGCTTTCTTTTGTGAATGATCTAACATTGTCTTTCAAAGTATTTTGCAGGAAGTGTTAGATATTCTCCACTAGCCTTACGATAGTTTGCAGATCTAGATTTTTTGCAGGTTGACCAATCAAGAAGACCTCTCCAAGGGCTTCATTCTGGCATATTTTAAATTCGGCCTTCTACTTTCAGCCTTCCTGAAAAGGGGTTGTATTCACTGTATAGTGAATATAACCTTTGTTTTAGGGCCCCAACCTATTATATATTAGTTAGGGCTTATATTTCTGCTGTTTAAACACTGTTTAGGTGGCTGGAAACTCAGTTTGCAGCCCTTTAAATCTCTTATTTCTGCAATATTTCACATTCAGATTTTTTATGTAAATTTGTAAATTTTGTAACTAATCTTTTAACAACAATTTTTTAGTGTTTTCTGTGATTTCCAGCGAAGAATAGCTTGCTGGTTTATGACAGGTTGTGCATGAGTGAAGGAGATTTGATGCCCGAATAGGCCCAGGATCTCTTCAAACTTCAACCGTTTCAAAAGGGGTTCAAACCCTCAACCCTCTCTTTCATATTTTCCTGATTTATTGTAAACCCCAACGAGAGTCTCTTGGGGTATTCTGTAAAGTTTTATAAGCATTTGTAATCCATAAGTAGATAGATTAGGAAGTAGAGTAGGAAGTAGGATAATAGTTGTTTCAAGTTTCTGTTTATGCAATTTCATTTTGTTTTAAAAGTAATCATACAACCCATTAAACCTGTGTATCCTCTATCCGCTTGTCATCTCCCTTTAGGGACTTCAAGTCGGATATGAAAAACAGGGGGAGTGGGGGCTTAGGTAATTAAAATAACTTCCTTTTTCTTGTACTACTATCAAACATTTTTATTTTTCAAGTCCAAGATCAAATACCGGCACCTCCCATAAGGGATATAGCTTGGTTGATCTTGTTGATCGCTTTAAAATAAACCTTGCATGTTAATCACCCAGATAAAATTTGATCTTAAAACTTACCAACAACAACTTCCCACAGCCTGCTCCTCTACTCGGTTATCACCCTCCGGGGTACTCCGAGATATGACCAGGGGACAGGGAAGTCTTAGTTTAATAGGCATCCATCTAGCCCTTTTTTCTGTCAACTAAAAACAGTGACCTCAGGAAGCTAGAAGGGGTAGTAGACCATGGGTGGTCTCTAGGCGCTTCGACGTCCTCCTTGTTGAGCACCGGGGCATTGGGGATTGACCTGTGAGCTACGGGTGGGCTTTGTTCCCACTTTGTTGAGCGCAACAGCATTCCTTCTTTGACTGGAGAAGTTCTAGATCGGGGTAGTCACACCACGGATTCCAAAACTTAATCCAAGAAGAAAAACTTTAATAAAATTAACTAAAATAAACCAAGAGACATTTCAAAACCGGTTCTACAACACTCTTCTATTTCAAGCACTATTTCACTTCAACATTGCACTACAATTTTTACTTCCAGCGCTTTACTTTTCAGTTACATCTATTTACTTTCAATTCTGCAAATGATCATGTGGTGAATGTTAACTGCTTAAAATCTTTTCATACTTTAAATTTACTGCTGGTTCAATAATCTCCATCCGTGACAATTTTCTGCCATTTTGTAAATCTGTCTCATTGTCCATATTGGCGAATCGTCTATACATTTGTTTTATTTCATTACTGTTTATAATTATATTGTTTATTCATATATTTCATTGTTAAACACCGAAGCTATAGTTTAATCGTAGATCTAAATCTCAGTTTTATTTGTAAAGTTCATAAAAACATAATCTATCTTTAGACTCCATTGTAATAGGCATTGGTCTTGTTTTATATAAGGTTTTAGCCTCTTTCTTTTTTAAACGATCCCTTTAATTAATCAGTGATTAATTAATAAACCTGGAACTTAGTTTTCCCATAGGGACTACCCCCCTTGGCTCTGTTGGGATTTTGCCTAAATGGAGGATTTGTGGACTGTGGTGACAGTGGTCCCCAGCTCTCACTTGCCCCCAAGGACACACATAGCAGGTTGTGACTTTCCTGCATCTTAAAGTGTGAATTAGGCGGCAACAGAAGGAAAGTAAAATTTTTGCTTTTAAGGGCCACCTTTCGAAGAAAGAACGACTTTAGCCATAGCTGATCCTTAAAGCCGTTTAAACACTTAGTTTTTCTGTGATCGGACGCATTTTTTTTGTTTTGAACATGTTAGATCGGAAGCTGTGAAGTTCTCGGTCTGCCGCCGTTGCGGCTCTCAGATCGGTTTAGCGTCCGAAGTCTGAATCTCTCCAATGTCCGATTCGCATTGGTCGTAAAATCGCTTGTCCGGAGCCTTTATTCTTCCGCCGTTACGGCCGGGAAATCCTTCTCTCTGCCGATGTCCAAACTCTCCCGACGTCCGACGCGAAGTTTGCCCGCTCACATGCTCTAACCTTTTCTCCCTGCCGCCACTGCGGGTGGTAAAGTTTTTCCGCTTCTGATGTCCAAAGATGGCCGACGTCCGATTCGAAGTTTCCCACTCACTTGTCCAACGCGGGTCTAGCCTTGTCCCTTCCGTCGTTGCGGCTGAAGGAGTTCTTTTCCTTGCCGAAGCGGAAAGCCTTCCGACTGTCGATTTATGAGTTTCCCGCCAAAGGCTCGATCGATTTTCTACTCGGAGCAAGAGGCTCACCAGGCTGTTTTCTTGTGGAATAGTCGTTCAATTATTAAAATCTGATGCTTGGTTTTGTAACGCTTTTCCAATAAATGATGCTTGTCGATTGATTGCAGGTTGGTTCGGGAGAGCGGTCAAACTACCGTGGCATGGAGGAAGACAGACCGTCTAGTAGAGGCAAGGCCGGAACTAGCAAGGTCGCAGAAGAGAAGGACAAGCGAATGAGGACAAAAATGCAGACTAGAAAGGTCCATCCGTTACTATCAGAAGGGAAAAGGGAAGACACAGTGGTCTGAAGAGGAATCTGAAGCGTCCAAGGAAGGAAAAAACGCCAGATGTTGGGGCAGTCCGAGGGGGGGCCTGCTGTATAGTTTAAATATTGTAGAGTTAGCACTAATGAGGGGCTTTTTCCCTGGAAAATTTTTGTAATGTTTACTTGTAAGAGGAACTATTTCGTTTTGCAAAGGAAAACTGCAAGTTTGCCTACTGGAGAGAGTGAAATGTGGAATGTATCAATGCAACTCAATGAATAATGTTGAAGAGGAACTATTTCGTTTTCAGCCATGTTTCATTTACTGTGAGAGTGTTCAATTTCCTGAACCTATGTTCTTGTTAAATGTTCTTCAGTATCTTCAGGATTTCTTCCACTGTGAGTAATACGTGTTGTTCATAAAACGATTAGCTATCTAATTGTTTAAATATCTGTAATTGTTCATGTGTCTTGAATGGAGTATCAGCTATCTGTAATTCTTCATTATGCATGTACAAAATGTATTACTCACCGATAAATGCTAATTCTGCTCCCTAGGGATAGTTTAGATAAATAGTTTATCTTATTGTCGTATGTGATTTGAATGTTTGCGAGTCCTAAGACGAGAGGTAAGAACCTGTGCATCACATTGTGATTGCTCCCTGCATTTTTATCACCCTGCATTGTTAGTTAGGCACCTGCATTTCATTGTTTAAGTCAAAATACAAAAAACTCGGTGGACCGGGCTGCAACCGGTAAACCCTCTGTTTGTTGTTTGACCTACGGTAGCCGGACCGCAAACCGGACGGATTCCCTACACCAAATAGTCAACAGGCTAGTTGGGAACGTTGATTGGGGAGAATCCCTTACTGTTGCAGCCTGCGAATTTCCAGGCCTCAACACGACCCAATAATCTGTCTGTACTGAGTCACGTCTACTAACTCTGATGGTTCATTAGACAACAACTTTAGGTTGGTATCCATGGGTGTGGCCATGGCTTTACAATCGAATATATCAAATCTTTTTAAGATTTCCACAACATACTTTCCTTGGTTGAGAAAGATTCCTCTGCCATACTGCCAGGCCTAGAAAATAGTGCATCAATCCAAGATCTTTCATCTCGAATTCTTCAGCAAGCTTCTTCTTGCAATCTACAATCTGTTTTTCATTTCCTCTCAGAAATAAGTCATCTACATATAGTAATAATATGACAGGTTCATCATCCATAACCTTAAAGTAAAGGTTAGGATTGACTTTACTTTTGGTAAAGCCCAAGCTCACCAAGAAGCTATCTATCTTTCCATACCACGCTCTAGGAGCTTGCTTTAGTCCATACAAAGCCTTCTTCAACTTACATACATAAGTTTGTCTGTCTTCGACTTTGAATCCTTATGGCTGTTCTATGTACACTTCTTCCTCAATAACATCATTCAAGAAGGCTGTTTTCACATCCATCTGGTGTAGATTATCATGGATGCAAGTGCCATGATGGTCCTGATGGAAGTGTACCTTGCTACTGGCGCAAATGTCTCTTCATAGTCAATTCCCTCTTTCTGAGAGAATCCTCTAGCCACAAACCTTGCCTTGTATTTCTCAATGCTCCCATCAGTTGGATGTTTTATCTTGTAGATCCACTTGGAAGGTACCACACTCTTGCCTTCGGGTTTGGGTACTATATCCCAAACATCATTCTTTATTATTGATTGGTATTCTTCCGTCATTGCTTCTACCCATTTTTTCTTCTTTACAACTTCTTCATAACTGGTAGGTTCTTAATCTACAAGATCACACATCAAAGCTACATAACTGGAGAATGGCTTTGATCTCTTGCTTATTCTTGTGGAGCCTTCTGGAGCTCCATACTTCTCTGCTTTTTGTATGATTTCTCTTACCCAAGCATCCTTTCTCTTTCGTGATATGTCCATAGTAGGGGGTTCTTGAGGTTCTAGCATATCATGGTCTTCTGATGTTTCACTTTCAGGAGAGGGTGCAACTTCTACTTTTTTGGGAGGTACATCCTCTTCATGTACTTCTTCATGCCGACACTTTCGGTAATCTTGAAATGTATATCTTGAAGGATTTGGAGACTTCACAGTATCCAACAAATATTCCCTTCTTTCCGGAAGGATCCAACTTGGTTCTCTTTTCTTTTGGAATGTGAACATATACTGGACAACCAAATATCTTGAGATGGCTCACTTCAGGCTTCTTTCCTGTGTACAGTTCTTTAGAAGTTTTGAATCTAAGGGCACCATGAGATAATCTATTCTGCACATAAACTGTTGTTCTTGTTGCTTAAGCCCATAGATGCATAGGAAGATCTTGATCATGTATCATTGTCTTTACTGCGTCCATAATGGTCCCATTCTTTCTTTCCGCAACACCATTTTGTTGAGGATTGTAGGGAGTGGTTAATTCCCTCTTGATTCCAGCTTCTTTGCAAAAGGCCTCAAATTCCTTTGAAGTATATTCTCAACCATTGTTTGTTCTGAGTGTCTTGATCCTTCTTTCTAAATGATTCTCTATCAAGGCTTTGAATTCCTTGAATTTTCCGAATACCTCATCCTTTGTTTTCAAGAAATATATCCAAGTCTTTCTTGAATAGTCATCAATAAATGTAACATAATATTCAAAACCACTCAAAGATGTGGAGGGAATTGGACCACATACATCTGAGTGAATTAGTTCCAACGTACCTTTAGTCTTTGTTTCACTCTTCGAAAATGGATTCTTGATATTCTTTCCTCTTGCACATCCTTTGCAAGTGCCTTCATCATCGATCTTCAAATCTGGTAAACCTGTTACTACTTTGCTCACATAGGGTAGTGCCTTATAGTTGATGTGAGCAAGCCTCCTATGCCATAGTTTACTTGAGCTAGTGGTCTCATTAACAATTGTTGTTTCAGAATGTCCTTTGAGTTTATATAATCCTCATTTTCTTCACCAATGACAACTGCATCTTCAATCGATTTTACTTTGGGCCACATAAGTACTTTTCCATCTATAAATGCAACCCTTTATCCTTTCTTATCTAATGCTGAGATAGAAAGTTAGTTCTTCTTCAAACCTGGTACATATAAGACTTCCTTCATCCTCATGGAAGTTTCAGAGTCAAGCTTGTAGCTTGCTTCACCAATACCTTAGGATACTTTATAGGATATTTATAGTCATCTCCTAAAGATACTTTCTGAGGAGAGTTCTTCTCTTCAAGTCTTGATAGAGTTTTCTTCTGTTCTGTCATGTGCTTTGAAGCATCACTATCAATAAGCCATGTATCTTCTCCAGGTGTCACAGACCCAGAGAGTGTAGAGAATAATACATATTCTTCTACATCTTATTCTTTTGCTTGTTTTCTTCGGGGTCCTTCTTCTTCTTCTTCATCCTCATCTTCTGCTTGATGTGCATGATGTCTTTTGTTGTTGTTCTTCTTATATTCTTCTTTTTTCAATGGACACTCTCTGGCAATGTGTCCTATCTTGTGACAATTGTAACATTGAAATTGGGAATAGTCTTTTCTCTGATTGTTTTCTCTTCTCCTTTGGAACCTCTTGGGAGGTCGAGACTCCTTGTGGCTTACCTTCTTGAAGTTAGATTGAATTCTTCCTCTTTGGTATGGGTGGCTAGGGCTTGATCATCTTCTTTAAGTAGAGCTTCTCTATTGGCTATTCTAGCTTCCTCTTGGATGCAGTCTTCCCATACAATGTCAAACTTCATGCTTTCCTTTCTGGCACACATAGTCTGGATGAAAGAATCCCAAGGTCTGGTGAGACCATTGAGAGCAGTCATTACTAGTTCATCTTCATCAACGGAGTCTCCAATGGCTTCTAGTTGCTCCTTGAACTGGGAGACCCTTGTGAAGTATTCTTGGATGGATTCTCCTTTACTCATCTTGGTGCTTTTCAATTGAGCTTTCAAATTCATCCTTTTCTAGATATTCCTTCCTTCATACATTCTAGATAGGGCATCACACATTTCCTTAGGAGTCTCTTTTGATGACACTTGAGGAATCAGGTGATCTTTGATAGAATCAACAATAATCCTCATAGCCCTAATTAGGTCCTTCTTGTGCCTCTCCTTAGCTTCATCTTCTTCCGGTTTTGCATCTTCATCTTTGATGTATTTTTCAAGATCATTCTCTCTAAGAATGAGGCCAATCCTATATTTCCATGCTCGAAAATTTTCTATGCCTTCTAGCTTGTCCTCAAGCTTAGTGCTTGGGGCCATCTTATCCAGGAGGTCACTAAAAATGAAATTTCGCAAAATGCAAAACTGACCATACCATGAGATGCGCTTGACTGAGGTTAGTTGATTGGTACACTTGATTTCTGGAGATTCCCAATCTTCACCTTTCAAAATTGACTTGCGAGATTCTGATCTGTAGTTTCTGCAGTTTTCTGGTTCTTTGGTTTTTCAGGTCCAAAGCCAAACTAGGGTTTGACTTTCTCGGAGACCTACGCACTCAAAAACTTCGATCCAGGGCTCAATAGATGCACTTTAGGGAGGCACAACTTCCTATGCAATCAGATCTCCAAAATTCCAACTTTGACAGAAACCTTAATTTCTTGCCGAAAGGAGAGGAGAGAGAGTTTCACCTTGTGAAAGCTATTCTATTCAGGCTAGCTCTAATTCCACGTTAAGATTTCATATGCTCAGCTAGATATCATTAGTATTCAATTCAATTTCATAACAATAGCATATGTAGGATCACTGAAAGAAACACAATCACAAGATAGACACAGATTTATCTTGGGAAACCCTCAAGGGGAAGAAAACCCAAAAAAACTTCCTCTATATAGATGTTTCAAGAGTACAAAGATAAAACCCCAAACAAGTGTTCTTCCTCCTTGCAGATATCTCTCTCTCTCTCTCTCTCTCTCTCTCTCCTATGCGCTATACACAAGTGAGTGTGTGTGTTCAAATGAGGAACACAACTCCTCTATTTATACTCTTTTTGTGACTTGACTTTTACCCTAGCAAGTCGGCCCTAACAAACTTACTAGGCCGACTTCACCTAGGAAGACACAAAGCAATATTATATTATATTCAAGAGGGTACTATTGACCCGACTTACAATGGAGATTATACCTCATGGCTCTATGATGACCAGATACAATAGTAACATCTCGATGGAGCAATAAGACATCCCTCATGGGTTACATCAGTGAAATACAATTAGAATATTCTTTGAAGCTACAATATTTCAATTGTACTGTGTACAACACTGTAATAAAGTGATCAGTGTAATTAAATCGTATGGAGCTGATCCGTGGCAGAAAAAACTGTTAGTACCTAGGTCTGCACCTAGGGTTGTCTACTTTTTCAAACTTGAAGCCTTAACTTTTTCAAACTATTTGTTAGATATTTCCCAAAATCTACTGAGCAGACTTTAATCCAGTAGTTCTGTAGTAGGAATAATTATGCTTTTGCATTAAATTTTGTTTTATTTTGATAGTCTAGTAGTTAACATTAAGTTGGCACAGGTTTGTTACATTGCTAATTGTGCAGATATTGAACATTCATGTCGAAAATACTCAAAGGAAAGTACTTAAGTTCAAAGTGAGTTGTTCTTACACTCTTTGCTATAGAACTGCTTTGTAGCAACGTTGAGGAATCATTTTGCAGTAGCGCTGCGGAATTAGTTGGCTGATACGCTGCAAAATTAATGAGTGTAGTACAATCAATTAGAGTACTCATTAATTTGTTTGCTTGCGGTCATATTAGTTCTGGCTTGAATACTTGAGAAAATGGATAATCATGTAAGTGAAAGGGGTTTATTTCCATTGAACCCGTCGCGGCTGTGAAATGACTTGTCCTAACTTTTGAAATGATTGCCTTTTTGTTCCATATATTGGGATTTTAATTCTTTTTGTTTAATCCAAATCTCAAGCTCAGGAAAACCCTTAGTTTAGTTTTTGTGTGAATTTTCATCCTGCTCTTGCCACAACAACATGGCATCGAAGTGCAGTGGGAGTTTGGTTAGATACGAGCCCATGGGCTTAGAGATGTTGGAAGCTTATCCAGAATTCGACCTGAAGTTTAAATGAGTAGGGTGGTTTCGTTATTGCCAAAAATTACAGGGGCATTTCACACCGGTGGCTCAAGCATTTGCCCAGAATTTTAATGGTAGTACCATTACAGTTGGGTATTTAGCATTTCCTGTCACAGAGTAGTCAATTACTATCGCCTGTGAGCTACCTCAAGATGGTGAGTGATAGTTCAAGATGCAAGGGGTAGGTGCACCTGAATGCAATCGTTTCTTGCTAGCTACACATCAAAATCTCGACTGGAGGAAAGGGGTCCCATGTTCGTGGCTCAAGGTTGAATACAACAACTTGTTGATGTTAGTTTTGTACCTAGGAATTTGTTCCCTAAGTGACTTTTTGCCTAAGTCACTTAGAAAAGGGAAAAATGTGACCCTCACATTAAAAGCTACTTAATGAGACTTTATAAAGTTAAAGTCACTTTTTGATAAATTTAGGTGGGTGAGTAAATTTATTTAAGTGATTTAAATAAATGTGATTTTTACTCTCATTGAATCTTAGCCATTGGATTGGATCTTTCTCCATTGTTGGATTAGATTCCCACTTAGGGTTTAGTCAAAAAGGGTTGAGGGAGGCAAAACTCTTGACTTTTTCATTTTGGAGAAGGAGAGACTGAGCTGAGAGAGGAGGAGGTCGAGCTAGGGCATTGGCACGATTCCCAAGAAGAGAGACTGCACAGAAATCGAGGGTACGACCTGCATTTATTGCTGGTACGGACTGCATTTAATGCACAGTTTTCGAGGTGTACGGACTGCACAAAAATCGAGGTACGGACTGCATTTAATGCACAATTTTCGAGGTGTACGAACTGCACAGTTCTCGAGGTACGGACTGCACAATTTTCGAGGTGTACGAACATCATTTAATGCTGCTGTACGGATTCCGTACAGTACGGTTTTTGGCACAGTTTTCTAGACAGAAATTTTTTTGGCACAGAAATCGAGGTAAACGCTGGCACAATTTTCGAGATAAAACAGGGCACAGAAATCGAGGCCGTACAGTTGTACGGATTGCTAGTATTTTTCTGCACAGTTGTCAAGGCTTTGTTGGGCACGTTTTTCAAGATTTTGAGACGAAATCTTGGGTGGAGATAAGTTAATTTTTCACTGTATTTCTGTTCTGATATTTTGCTGAAGATAATAAAATCTCTCTCTCTCTCTAACTGGTTTTCCCCGTGGGGGTTTTTCCAGGGCTTGATTTTGGCCAAAAAATCTCCGAGTCTAAAATTTTATGGTGTGATTGTTAAATGTGTTTTTCAGCCTGTTAGAGTATTTTACTGTGTGTTTAATTGTTCAGAAAAATTTCATAAGTAACCTACAGCCTATGCAAAACCGGCTGTATGTGAAAACCACAAAATGTTGACATAAACCAGCAAACAGTAAAACCCAGAATTTCTTCATGGTATCAGAGCTTGGGGGCAGAAAACAGTGATAGTTTGCAGACACACAAAAATTTTTAGATCTCAGATTTTTAGTATTTTACCTTGTTTCAGTGAGCAGTACTTTGTTGGGTTGGTGTAGAGATGGCTACAGGTCTTATACTGGAGGATAGGTTGGATGGGACAGGAAATTTTGTGGCGTGGAAGGCCAGAATTTTACTTATACTGGAGGAGAATGAGTTATGGCCGGATGTAGTTAGGAGCACTACAGCTAACCTGGTTGTCATTCCCGCATCAGCAGATGCAGCAGCTCTATCAACTTTCAACAAGAAGGACTGTAAAGCTAGGAGGATCATTCTAGATGCAGTTAAAGATCACATAATCCCTCACATTTCAGGCAAGACTAGGGCACACTTGATATGGTCAGCCTTGATCAGTTTGTATGAGAGTTCCAATGAGAACATGAAGATGGTTCTCAAAGAGAAACTCAAAAGTATAAAGATGAATTGGGGTGAGGGAGTCACAGCATATCTTACCAGGATTTCTGCAGTTCGGGATGAACTAGCAGCGGTTGGGGAGGTGGTAGCCCCTATAGAGCTTGTACGCACAGCAGTGAATGGGGCTTCAAAACCCTGGGGTGCATTTGTGCAAGCCATAGTGGGCGGAGAGAACCTACCTACCTGGGACAGACTTTGGGATGACTTTGTGCAGGAGGAGACTAGGAGAGGTCTTGTACAAGGCAGTACATCTCACAGTGGGGTTGATGACAAGAATGTGGCTTTGGCAGCTAAGGGCAAGAAGAAGAAGGGTCCCCAGAAGGGTGGGGCCAAGCAGCAGCAGCAGATTGGGCAGAAGAAAGACTTGAGTAAAATCAAGTGTTATGCAGGTCAGGCGTTTGGGCACTATGCTTCACAGTGTCCAAGCAAGAAGAAGAAGAAGGGACAGGGACAGCAGACAGCAGCCTCAGCAGAGGTTGTTGAGTTTGGTGATGCATTTCATAGGAAGTTTTCCCTGTATGCTGGACAGATGGAGAGAGAGAGAGTCTCTTTAGCCACCAGCACAGATATGGATATGGATAGTGAGCATTCATTGTTGCAAGTCATCAGGGGAGTCCATCCACCTCTACTACTTGGTATATTGACAGCGGAGCCTCGAGCCACATGACTGGAGCTCGAGAGATGTTCTCGGAGCTATCTCAGACAGGTAGAGATGTGGAGGTTGTTCTTGGAGACAACACCGTTGTTAGAGCTGTTGGTCAGGGAACCATTACATTTCAGAGGGAGTCGATGAGTCTCATGACTCTGAGGGATGTGTTGTATGTCCTTGGGCTGAAGAAGAACCTTGTGTCAGTTTCCACCATTGAGGACAGGGGTCTTGGGGTGCTTTTCAGATGGGAGAGTGCAGGTATATCCCAGGGCTACAGGTATGTCTAGTGCCATGGACATTGGAGTCAGATGTGGAAAGCTGTACAAGCTCTTGTTTCAGCCACAGTGCGCTCTAGCACACAGCAGCAGCAGTGAGCTATGTGAGCTATGGCATCGGAGGATGGCCCACCTACATCACCCAGCTCTCAGATTGTTGAGGAGCATGGTTACAGGATTACCGGAGTTCAGCATTGAGCAGAGTGATGTGTGCAGGGGGTGTGCTTTGGGAAAGTACACCAAGACTGCTTTTCCAAGCAGTGACACGAGAGCTGCAGGGGTGCTAGATCTTATTCATTCTGATATATGCGGTCCTATGTCATCAGTGTCTTTGACAGGTTTTAAGTACTACATTAGCTTCATTGATGACTACTTCAGGAAGACCTGGATCTACTTCTTGAGGAGCAAGAAGTCCTCACTTGTGTTGAGAGTCTTCCAAGGGTTCAAACCCTATGTGGAGAAGCAGATGGGGAGGAAGATCCGGATGTTGAGATCGGACAATGGGGGTGAGTATACCTCCAAGGAGTTCGATGCATTCTGCAGACAGGAGGGCACTCAGAGACAGTTGACAGTTCCTTACGCTCTTGAGTAGAATGGAGTAGCAGAGAGAAAGAACAGGTCGATTGTGGGGGCAGCTAGAGCGATGCTTCATGATCAGGGGTTACCTTTCTTTCTATGGGTAGAGGCATGTAGCATTGCAGTTTATCTGCAGAACAGGAGCCCTCACAGGGCAGTGGGGAGTAAGATTCCTGAGGAGATGTATTCAGGCAAGAAGCCTGAGGTGGGTCACTTTCGTATATTTGGCTCGTTGACTTACTCTCACGTCCCTTCTGAGAAGAGGACGAAGTTTGATCCCACCGCAGAGAGAGGCATATTTGTGGGATATGACGAGACTTCGAAGGTCTATTGGCTTTACTTACCTAGCCTGAGGAAAGTTGTTGTCCGGCGGGAAGTGAAGTTTGATGAGGAGAGAGCCTTCAGGAAGTCTAGGGAGTTAGAGCAGGGGGAGACACCAGCTCCCACACCTCAGTTGGTACAGGCTTCTTTGATGCAGCTATCAAGTCCACAGGTTTCTGGAGTGACTGGATCACAGGGTACAGGCACAGCTTCTACAGGTTCAGTGACTCAGGTGGCTAGCACTTCAGGGACAGTTTCAGGTACAGGTTCAGGGTTGAGTCCTCAGATCTTAGGTTCATCAGGTACTGGTCCTCGGGGTGTTGGACCTTCAGGTACTGGGACTTCCTCAGATGAGGAGAGCCCAAGACCAGTTTGGGAGGAGCAGTCTTCAAGGAAGAGGAAGCCTAAGTGGCTTCAGGAGACCTTGAAGGAAGCAGAGGCATTTGGTAGGCCCCAAGAGCAGATCAGGACAGTGGTGGAGCCTGACAGGTATGGTGTGGTGCCAGACAGGGATGGTATGGCCCTTGTTGCGAGTCTTCGTGACTCTGAGCCATCGACATTTGAGGAGGCTTCCCAGCATCAGGTATGGAGAGATGCCATGATGGAAGAGTACCATTCGATCATGAAGAATGATGCTTGGGAGATAGTGCCGAGACCTGAGGGGAAGTCAGTTGTGACTTCCAAGTGGATTTACAAGATAAAGCATGCTGCGGATGGTAGTGTGGAGAAGTACAAGGCTCGGTTTGTGGCGCGGGGGTTCTCACAGGTTGAGGGAGTTGACTATGATGAGACATTTGCTCTAGTTGCTCGGTATTCTTCTATCAGGGCAGTTATATCTATAGCAGCAGAGATGGGTTGGAAGATCCACCAGATGGATGTGAAGACTGCATTTTTCAATGGTCTTCTGCAGGAGGAGGTATATTTAGAGCAGCCACAGGGATTTGAGATCCATGGGAGAGATTCTCATGTGTGCAGGCTGAGGAAAGCCTTGTACGGATTGAAGCAAGCTCCTAGAGCTTGGTACTCCAGGATTGATACTTACTTGACATCGATGGGATTCCAGAAGAGTGAGGCTGATCCCAACCTATACTTCATTGTGGTTGGAGGAGATCCGCTCATTCTTCTGCTATATGTTGATGATCTATTTATCACAAGTGATGAGAGTCTCATTGCACATTGCAAGAGAGATCTAGCATCGGAGTACGAGATGCCAGACATTGGACTGATGCATTACTATCTGGGGATGGAGGTTTGGCAGGAGCTTGGACATATTTTCCTTGGACAGGGGAAGTATGCAGTTGATATTCTGAAGAGATTT
>LPNX010946302.1:434051-447662 GCA_001517045.1 Pseudotsuga menziesii
GTGCCGAGGCTGAGTATATGGCAGGCAGTCAGGCTACTTGTGAAGCACTGTGGCTTCGCAAGTTATTGGTAGATTTATTTGATCAGCAGCTTAGGCCTACGGTGATCTATTGTGACAATGAGAGTTGCATTCAGCTCTCTGAGAATCCAGTGTTTCATGACAGGTCGAAGCACATTGAGATCAGGTAGCATTTCATCCGTGACTATGTTCAGAGAGGGGCAGTTGAGCTACAGTATATATCCACTGATGAGCAGGTAGCAGACATTCTGACGAAGTCTTTGGGGAGGGGGAAGTTTGTCTTCTTCAGAGATAAGTTGGGAGTGGTGCAGAACACCTTCCTCGGTAAGAGGGAGTGTTAGTTTTGTACCTAGGAATTTGTTCCCTAAGTGACTTTTTGTCTAAGTCACTTAGAAAAGGGAAAAATGTGACCCTCACATTAAAAGCTACTTAATGAGACTTTATAAAGTTAAAGTCACTTTTTGATAAATTTAAGTGGGTGAGTAAATTTATTTAAGTGATTTAAATAAATGTGATTTTTACTCTCATTGAATCTTAGCCATTGGATTGGATCTTTCTCCATCGTTGGATTAGAATCCCACTTAGGGTTTAGTCAAAAAGGGTTGAGGGAGGCAAAACTCTTGACTTTTTCATTTTGGAGAAGGAGAGACTGAGCTGAGAGAGGAGGAGGTCAAGCTAGGGCATTGGCATGATTCCCAAGAAGAGAGACTGCACATAAATTGAGGGTACGACTTGCATTTATTGCTGGTACAGACTGCATTTAATGCACAGTTTTCGAGGTGTACGAACTGCACAGAAATCGAGGTACGGACTGCATTTAATGCACATTTTTCGAGGTGTACGGACTGCACAGTTCTCGAGGTACGGACTGCACAGATTTCGAGGTGTACGGACAACATTTAATGCTGCTGTACGGATTTCGTACAGTACGGTTTTTGGCACAGTTTTCTAGACAGAAATTTTTTTGGGGGCACAGAAATCAAGGTAAACGCTGGCACAGTTTTCGAGATAAAACAGGGCCCAGAAATCGAGGCCGTACAGTTGTACGGACTGCTGGTATTTTTCTGCACAGTTTTCAAGGCTTTGCTGGGCACGTTTTTCAAGATTTTGAGACGAAATCTTGGGTGGAGATAAGTTAATTTTTCACTGTATTTCTGTTCTGATATTTTGCTGAAGATAATAAAATCTCTCTCTCTCTCTAACTGGTTTTCCCCGTGGGGGTTTTTCCAGGGCTTGATTTTGGCCAAAAAATCTCTGAGTCTAAAATTTTATGGTGTGATTGTTAAATGTGTTTTTCAGCCTGTTAGAGTATTTTACTGTGTGGTTAATTGTTCAGAAAAATTTCATAAGTAACCTACAGCCTATGCAAAACCGACTGTATGTGAAAACCACGAAATGTTGACATAAACCAGCAAACAGTAAAACCCAGAATTTCTTCAGTTGAAGTTGGTTCAACGTTATATCACAGGGGAAGGCAGGTATGTAACTGTGCATCTGTGTCATATGCGTTTTCTTTTACATCTGGATGGTATATCACCAATGAATTTACCCTATTTCTTTCTTAAAAGTTTGACTAAGATAGCCCCTAGGGCACAAAAATCTCCAGACAGTTGGTAGGGAATTTTTTATCAGGCCCTAATTATGCTATTAGTTCTGCAAGAATTAAAGAAATTCAAGCACAATTGGGAGGAATTTCTTGTTAATTCTGAATTCATAACCCCAGATCTTGTTCTCGAAATACACAAATCACTCTCTGTAAAAACTAATTCCATGGAAATATTTGAAATTGATGAGTCTGGAAGCTCACCTTTTGAGCCTAGTGTTAAAGGAAACCAAGTTAAAGGAAAGAAAAAAGTCAGTGTAAAACTTGGCGATTCTGTTAGCAAGTCATTGCAGTTCTCACCGCAGAAGAAGAATAAAAACCCTAGTTCAAAGATAACAGAGGAAAACGCCCAAGAGGAGGACAGAATTATGACAAGGTGTATGAAGGAGCTCTGAAGCAACCTATTGAGGGAGCATTTAAAGTGCCTATACAGAAAGATAACCGTGTTTTCGCTGAAGCCTCACACCTGATTAAAAAAGGCAAAAGAAAATAGTCCTAGCTTGAACAATATCCAATACGAAGACCATACACGAAAGCAGTAAATAAATTCCAGCTAAACTCAAAAGCACTATTTGTCTTGTCCTTGAAGAATGATCAAATCAAGTCAAGAGTAGCTCGGTTGCTTATAAAGGGAAAGAAGAAGTTTCTCAAGAAGGGAGTTCTAAAACTTAGCCTGGTTCATCCTTAGAAAAGGAGAAGCATGCACCTCGAGTTTTAGCTGAACTAGAGGATACTATAAATGCTATACATTGCTCTCATGAGCTAGAGCAACATACAGGCCCAAATGTTTTTCATGAAGTTGAGAAGAAACCAGTCATAGGAGCTGTCGCAAGTGAAAAATCAAGCACATATGTTATGCCAAAGATCAAAATTAAAGAGAAACAGGTAGATGAATGAACTTCACCTTTGAAAGGATCTAGTTCTTCAGAATTTGAAAGAAAAACATAAGTGATTAGCCTGAAAAATAAAAAGCAAAAGTTGAAGAAAAGATTAAAGCAGTATAAGGATTCTGTTAAATGTTTAAAACTGGAAAATCAGTCATTACTAGAAAGAGTAAGTAAAATTGGGGACTAGAGGGCTAATCTGATGGTTAAGTTTACCAAAGTTTGTCGATTCAATCAGAAGTTGAAGAAAATCAATGCAAAATTGCTCAATTAGAAAAAGTATTGGAAAGAGGAATATAAACAACAGAGGGATAAGACTGCAGAGAGTAATGAAAAACTAAGGATTTTGACCAATCTGGGTACAGGAAGAAGTACAGCTGAACACTTAACATCTTCCACTGGCAGAAGGCAGTTCTATAGAAAAGTTGTCAATTTTGAATAATAGACCTTTAGATTTAGTAAGTTTGTTTTAGTTTGAAATCAATTATTGTCAATATTTTATTTTTATATCATATATGGAACTAAGCTCTATAAACTTGATCCATATGTTGATAAGTAGTTACCATTGTTGTCTGCCGAATGCACACCGTCAGCAGAAATCTTTTGGACTGCTGTTTCCCAGGCGGGAAAGGTGTGGCCTTGGGGGCAAGCAAAGAGCTAGGTGCTGTCACCTGATCCTAGCTCCTCCGTTTAGGCTAACTCCTAACGAAGCCAAGGGGGGTGGTCCCTATTAGAAGAAAATCTATGGTTTTTAGTTTACGAAAGAAAAGACTAAATCAAGGAGTTAATATGAAATGGATAAAATAACACAACGAACTATTGCAAGAAAGAGATCACATCAACAACATATGACAATGTAAGCACCATTCACAACATTTTGCAATAATTGATTTAAGCATTGAAAGTAAAACAGACCAGTGCCGATGAATATGGAGGGCTTGTGAAAGTGGAGTGTTGTTGTGTCGTGTAAGTATTGCAGTTGTCTCGTTGGTCAGTTTTAAAATTATTAATGAGTAATTAAAGGCGTGGGTTAATTGTGGGTTTGGCCCAACAAGTCAAGTCCCTTCGAACTGAGTGCTAAAGCGGTAATACCAAGTGCCCAACGGGGCGAGGATGAAGTCCCCTGACTCTGTAGTGATTACCCTTTGCAACCTCCAGAGTTCTCGAGAAAATGACTTGTGTGGAGTTTCCTATTAAATCTAGTAACTCGTATCCCTTTCTGATACAACCAACTGATCAGACAAGCTGCAGCGGTGTAGAGCATATGGGGAAGGAGTTTTGGTTTATTTTATTAGAGACGTAACAATGAGTTGTTTAGATGACGACTGAAGAGTCTCTTTCACCTTCTGGGTACTCAGGAAAAGAAACGGTCAGATTGATTTAAAAATTTAAGAACAAATAAATCAGAAATAAAGATAAAACTAACAGTAAACTCTCTGACAGAGAGCATTCTTGTTCCACCTTTCGGTAAGATTCATGAGATTTTGGGTTCCTTCTTTTTCTTTTAGCAATTAAATAAAAGCACCAAGACTGAAATAAAACTATACTAACAAAGTTTTATTTTATGAAAGTAAAGAGACTAATCTACTCTAAACAATTATTATGCATGCGAAAAGTAAAAACAGAAAACAAGGGACGATACAGGCTTCCCCCAAATGGGGAAGTGGGGTGTGGGAGCCTTTATCCCACTCGCTTTTTATTAATTTCTTTTACAATGCTTTGGTGTTTTTTGCCTCTTCTTGAATGAACAAGGTGAGAAAGGGAAAGAGAGAAGAGGGAGGTGTTTTTGTCTTTTTTGCTCTTTGTTTGTTCCTTTGTTCGCTTATAGCCTTTGGGCTCTTTTTTGACTTTCCTGAAAACAAGAGCTTTGAACACTAACTTGTTAAACGTTAGTCCAAAAATAAAATAAAATAAAAGATCTACAAACTAACTCTAAAAGAAACTAAATTTTTACAATGAAAATGGAGGACAGCAAACAGAAGAAGAAGCTATGAAACGGAGGAGAAAAAGGCAAAACGAGGGCTGCCAACTAAGGTGAAAGAGGGCAGCAAAGAAAGTGAGAAAAGGGGCTGCAAAAAGAGAGGAAAGAGGCTGCAAACTAATTGGAAAAGAGGAAGAAAGAGGCTGCAAACTAGCAAAAGAGGGCAGCTAACAAGGGCACACGGTTTGGTGAAAATTATGTAGCTTGAAATCCAAACCTTGCCTAACCAAAAAATAAGACCTTTTACTTCAAAAGATGAATAACAGTAGGGAGGAAGCGGTTAAACCTTTGGATCTTTGAAAGACATTTGGATCTCATATAGCAAGTAATTACTGGAAATTGCACTTTGACTCCAAGAGAGGGAGATGCAGCTGAGCTCAACCTTCTGCTTGGTAAGATGGAATGACCTGCAAAACAACAACTCATAAACTTGCCAAACAAAGGATTAGATCATGTATTGTTCACAAATTGAAATAAAAAAGCAGCATGAAATATATCTGAATAAAACAATGCTCTTTTTCGATCTCTAAAAGTAAATCAATAAACAGATAAATTGAAACTACAAATACTTGTTCTTATGTGCTTGAAAAAACCTTCTAAAGCATAGATTCATAATTCTAAACTGACGAAGAAAGAGAAAACTAAAATAACATCACCTCATCCATCAAGTACAAGCATCCACAATATCACACCACATGAGCCTCCAAAGCCTTTCTTTTTATTCCATGGTTTCATGAAAGCAACAAGCATTTACAAAGTTTCACCAGAGGTTCTCTGCAAAAATTATCCATCCTAAAAAGGGAGAAGAGACCTCTTATTTATAACAAAACCCAACCCCAGGGGGGAATTAATGAACTAGAGATCACACTTAGTGTGACCGAGTGATCTAGAGCGAAACATGGGTGACAACTTGAGTTGATTTCCAGTTGATGTGGTGAAGTAGGCGCCACCTCTCATGAGATGCGCCTACCCTCCTGAGATCTCTCCACGCCTACCTTGGAGACGCCACACATGCAACACGTATGCCAACAATTGAGATAGAGTGCGACTAACCTTGAAGGCAATAATGCCAAGGATGAAATAGATGCGGATCCGACTTGTCTCATCCTTTAATCAAGTCCCCAAGCATACCTAACCTCAACCGCCAATCCAAGGCTCCAAACGCTAATTAGCTTCCTCCCATTCACGCAAATGAAAATCCGTACGGACGTCATGGCATGAGAAAGGTGCGAGACTTAGGATAGAGGTATATGAATATATGAGATCGCATGATGTGATGAGGTCACTCCATATTTATGTTGGAATGATTCCAAAGTATCCCATCCTCCAATCGTGACTTACGTGACATCACCATGGTGGGCACATGCATTATTTAGACATGTCACGCTAGGCCCAAAAATCTACAATATAATGATTCTTTGCCAAGGGATGAAGTCGCTACCACGGGGACCACTATGTCTTACCACCAAAAAATCAATTTTTTTTGACTTTTTAATTATTTTGACCAAGTGCCAAAATGCTCAAATTTAGCATTTAAATGCTATTCTGATGCTCTGTTAGTCGAATGATGCCCTTCGGGATGTTTCAGCTAGCCAAAACATAGTGAAAGTGGCCCCTGGGGTAAAGATGCTGCTCCGGGCTTGAAAATGAGCCCAACCACGCCAAAAATGGGCTTCGGATTTCACATTGTTTACATTTTGAATTTTTCCATTTAAACAATTAAAAAATGGCTTAAAAAACGGAAAAAATTATTTTTCTTGGAATCCAACGAAACTCTAGGGGGACTTAGTACATGTTCATACGACTTAATTCGAATGCCTAGCATGTTGAAAAACAATGACACGAAGGCTCTATTAACCTCCCAAGGCCGAAACACCAAGACAACTACCCCAGCTTTGGAGGTGTGAGTGAAAAACTCAAAAATTATTAGTCGTTTGTTCAACAACCAATAATAACCAAGGGAAAAAACACTTTGGGCTAGTCGGCTTGATGCTCAAGTTCGGGAAGCCGAGCCTTTTATAAAAAATTAAATGCTGGGACATTTTTTACAATTTCCCCAAGGGGGTATGAACATGTATTTACAAAAAATAAAAAAAGCTAGCCAAATTTGGCTAACTTTGGAGCACATTGAACTTTTGAACTCTAGAGATGAGCATTCATCATGCTCAATAACTGGCGGCTCAATAGGAAGTTTAACTATTGTACAAAATAGTTGGTAACAACCATTAAAATAGGATCTAGAGATATTTTGGGTCATGATTGAATCATTTTTGATTCTAAAGTCTATTTTGGGCAAAATGAATAGTGATTGAATCCTAGGAAAGTCAAAACTCTATCATCAAAGAAAGTCTATATATTGTAAAACTATAATGATAAATGGGTTTGATTTTCTGGTGGGTAAAGGTTGGTCTTGATATTTTGTAAGACATTGTACAACACTTTTGAACTATTTATATGAATGATATATGAACTCTGTGCCATCTTAAATGTTTTTGATTGATGATTAGATAAGTTGCAGAATGATATGCACTGCATAGATCAAAATGCAGAACTAGTAGTATGAACACTATTTATATTTACTGCCTGGAATTTGTTGTCTGTTTTTTCTAAGCTTTGTGTATAACGTTGTTATATGTAAAATCTTTTATGAGTGCATGAAAGGCAAATAACGCTGTTATTTCTTCGATTGTAAATCTTGTCAGTCTCATGATTATTACTCTTGGCATCTATAGTTCATAGCTCAGTTTGTTTTCAAGTTCTACTTGTATTGTATGTTGTTTTATTTACCTGCAGACCATCCTTAGCCCAATTTTCAACCAACCATCTGAAACAAACCTATGTGTTTCATTTACTTTTCCTAAGTGCCCTAGCTTTGCCCTGTAGCAGTCCAGTGCAGACCTTAGGGATAACAGAAACGATTGCTGTAATTGGCGGCTATACGGCTATGACTGGCAGTCCGACCTCTCTTCTTTTAAAAAAAAAATTAAAAATCTATACAACCTTGGTTTTTGATGAAACCCTTTCGACTCTTTGATGTGCTACGCTAGCGATCCCCCCATCCGTCACTGTTGGCAGCAGCCCCTAGGTCTTGATGCTCTCCATGTCTCCGAGGCTCTAACTTATCTTTGATACCATATCATGAAAATCGAGCAATAAAGAAACCAAGAATAGCTTGAAAGAGGTATCAGAACATATTGTATTCTAATGAGAAAGCAAAAGCTTTCTTTATAAAGGATTACATTGTACAATGAGGTCGAGTCAATCCACTTTATGAATGTTGGATAGACCAATGAAAGCAAATAAAACAACTTAAGCATAAAAACCTGAAAGTAAACTAAAGTCATAAAGTGACTTTATTAACGCCTAAGTCTAATATCTAGTTGGCCATTACATAAAGTAAGTTTCACTTTAACATTAGCCATTCATTATAATTACTTGATTGTACAATTTTTCTTTGTAGTGACTTCACTTAACACCCTAGATACTTGATTTTCAAAGTTGGGAATTTTTGTCCTATTTTCTACATTAAAATCCTATATGATTGTTTTCTCCTTTACGTGAAGCAGAATTTCCCATTGGTACTCATGAATGGATTTTTAGTTACATTATTGAATTACCTACACAACCTACAAAAACATATAGAATGCACAAGAAAACACAAAGTCTTTTCAATAGGTCATGTCTTTTAGATAGGATTTGCCCTTTCATTAATCACTACTCATTAATTATTATTATTATTAATTTTAATTATTATGTTATTGTTATTTATTATTATTATGTATGTTACATTCACCATCTATGCTAACTGTTGATTCTTTTATGTGTCTTTCATCACCATTCATCATAATTCACATGAAGTATTTGAGATATTTTGAAGAAGAGTCTAATCATTTACAATGTTATTTTTGAATCATTTACACATCAACCGATGTTTCTTGGCTTTGCGGTAGTGGGACTTAAACAATTTTTAGATATTTGAATCAGACTTTGTATTGTTTCTTAGTCTTTCCTATTCGTCTTAGTTTCTAAGCTTTGTTTCCTGTTAGTCCAAGTTGATTTAGTAGATCAAGAGTTGTTTATAAAATGAAATGCAAGTGTTTATATTTCTCTAACGAAATTGATTGATTTCAAAGTTATTTTTCATTTTGTATGTGCTATGTAGGTGCTCTTATTGTATCTTTGCTATCATCACCATTTATAGCAGCTATCAATCTCTTAAAACTACCAAAGCTGTATGGACTTTTAATCGGTGAGTTGTTTATTGCCTCTTTGAGTTATGGTTTTAGTGTATGGTGGGACTAAGCATAATTAAATTGTCATTAGAAATAAACCTTTTCATATTGGAAGTATTTCAATGATCTAGTATACATTCTTGATCCATTTTTTTCATATTGGGAAATGTTTTAGCAACTTAACCCCAATTATTCACTTGGTCATATATTGTTTGATAGTCTAATTTGTCTTTAATGATGTGGTCAATGGACATGTTCTTATGGAGTCTTATGATTATAATGTAATGATGCACTTTATTGTAAAGTGGGTCGTGCATTAAGTCATTAGGAAGTCCTTTATGATTGTTCTCCAACCATTGCGTATGTAACCTTATTGTGTATGGAGAGGTCCCCTTTCTTGATTTTCATTGTCACACAACTATAGGCATTCTCATTGTATATTATGCCCTGCCTCCATTTCACTTGATCATGTGTACATTTAATATACATTGTAATTTGTCAATTGAATAATATCCTTCATGACAATTCTCGTGTGTTGTGAATGATATTGTGATTACTTCTTTTGTAGGGCCCCAGAGCTACCCTAAAAATTAGATCTATTACAATTAGAATTGATAGACAAATAATCAAGACAATATCATAAGACAATTAACTAAAATCAAATTCATTTCCATGAGCAAAGCTGATCTAACCATTTGCAATTGATCATAATAATAATTTGATGAACAAGAAGGAAGGCATACCTATAATCCAAGCAGATGTTGAAAGACTATACCTTTGACCTCTATGAGCAAGGTAGGAAAACAACTTGTGGGGGACGACTCTCCACCCAACTAACCTCTTAGTGAACCACTGAGAGCCGGCAAGCCCTCAACAAATAAACCTTATCCAGATCTATTCTCTTACCTACTGTAACCATCCCTATCTCAACCAGAATCTAAGAAGAATAACATGCCCTTCCCCTCCAATCCTACTTTTCAAAGATTATCTTTCTTTCCTCTGGTCCTTGAGCCATGTATATTTAATTAAATTTAATTAACAATTTTCCCTTTTCATTATTTATTTTTATTTTTATATTTAATATACATTTTACTTATTTTCCCATGGCTTTATTCATATAGCTAGTTTATTACAAATTTTGGGTTGTTACATACCTCCCTCCTTTAGGGAAGTATGTAGTTAGGTAGCATTTAATATGCTCAGGCATCACACAATATGTACCTGAGTAACTAGTAATATTGCATAGGTGAGAGAGTTACTCATGTGGCCAATATGGGTAATTCTTAGATCTGTAATAACAAATACAGTAACCTATATTCCTACATGCTCTTGATTCTTTTTACTAGATGCATAATATGAAACCAATTCATACCATTATGCATCATGTTTGACATCTAAACCTACAGGGTTAATGTCCAATGTCCATTGTCAATAATCATTAGTTATGGAAATCGAATAGTCATTTACCTTTGGAAGGTGAAAGCCAAAGGTCACCTCTTTGATGTATAAATAAAACATTTCACATTAATAAAATGATCTTGAGAGTTATTCCTTTAGTGGTATCAAAGCTGGGCTCTGTCTTAACTCCTGATTCTCATGAGGTCTGCCTAGTCTGCCATATTCCATGCTTTGCCAGTCTAGTTATTCTCTGTCTCTACCTTCTCAGACCTGTGCACTGCCAATATTCCTTCTACAAAACTGACTTCCTGTCGTCATGAATTCATTGCTCTCTCCACTCAGTGAATTCTCTGCGTGGAGGATACTGCAACCCTTGATGATCCCACAAACCCTACCAATCTCATGAAGGTATCATTTTATCTATTGTGCGTGCACTACATTTTCTCTTTTGTATGCGGATCCGTGCATATTGTGTATGTGTTTTTTTGTCTACGAATTATATCTGTGTGTTGGACCTTTGTTACTTGGGAGTGTGTATTGCTGCCAATGTTGAGTATACCCCTGAGTATTGCATACTGAGTTATGTCGTTCCTATTCTCTAGTATAAACTTGAGTGTGATTGTCGTAAACTTGTACTTTTTTCCTTTCATCTGCATGATGGTTCTATTTGTGTAGTGTTAGTTCGAAACTTTAATTCAGAAAACCTAATTTCTATGCATGTATATGCTGCGTTCAGTCTCTTCTCCACGAAGGTCCTTTTGCATGGACTGTGTCCTGTGGTTGTTCCTCCGCATTAACTCTCATGGAGACTTTAGTTCATTTTATATCCCACATGCATGGTTATACATGAGTGAAGTCTCTATCTCGCATCTCGCGACCTCTTTATACCTGTGCACGGGCTCTCCTTACCATTCCATCACTGGATCTGCGAATTGCTGAGTGCAAACCAGTTGTCAGAGCTGTCTATCTACATTAGATATGTACGTGGCTTGTATATGGGAGAGGCAGTCTCGAACATCTATGCTGCTGCCTGAGACCTCTTGAGCTCCTTGTATGCTGTAACTACCTGCATATTGGTATTCAGAGAACAGGTTATAAGAAGGGAACAGTGATCAGGCACGAACATTCAAATTTGAAAAAGTAAGCAAAACCCTGTCTGACAATGCTTTCAGATCTGGTCAGTTGTTTTAGCAATTTTAGGTTTTAGAGAGTGCAAATTTGGTTGTTTTAAGTTTTTCCCATTTATATTGTCGATTTATATCTCTCTTTTGTACATTCAGGTGACTTGGGTCAATCCTCCGGGAGGTTTGCCCCCAAAGATGGCCTTTTATGCTGAACACTTCTTGGAGATTAGAGACGTGCTCATTGTCCAACCCCAGTACACGTTTCGCCATTGGATGCATGCTCTTCGGATCCCTCTTGGACAACTCAGAGTAGGATCCCATAGACTCCGGGTAGAGACAGATCACCAGATTGATAGATCAAATAGGATCTACGAGCTATGTCATCTACAGGAAGTGGAAACCAAGGCACACTTTATCTTCAGGTACCCTACATACTACGAGATCAGAGGACGCTTCCACTGCTTGTTTAGGGGACCTCAAACTCTAGTCGCCTTCTTCAGATACACCGATTAGAGATGCTTAACATCTTATATTAAGGAGGCTCTCAGGATTCGAGCGCAGGTCCTCCAACCCCCCGCCAGACTAGATACCACACAGAAGATCACGACGTTTTTCAGCGTGCTACCACCTTCTAGGGGCACCAAAATATCTACCGACAGAGATACCGATCCAGTTCCCAGATCAGTAAAGATGGATGGTTCTCGACCCACGAGACCTCATCGCCAACATCGCATCAGACCTTCCTCCGAGAGACACACAAGATCCTCCAGACCTCACCGACATCACTCCAGAGGACGCCCCGCGCCCATCAGCTCCTATTCGGGTCAACGGACACTATTGCACTTCCCTCAGTTCTCCTCCTTCGGCCTCGGATGTTAGGAGTACTAGACCTTCCTCAGCCGCTCTGGCTCCTGGATCCTGTCCATTTGAGCTTCTTCGCCCTTGTGCAGGGTTACAATGTTGAAATTGGGGCAAGAGCTCTCCCATGCTCCATCCCAGCTCACTTTGTACACGTTTACTTCTTGTATTGTACTTCTTTTAAGGGAGATCGTTTGGTCATCCCACATGCACGAACATCATTGCAACCGATAGTCTCGTTGACCTACTTTGTGGTCATTAGTGGACATGAATAAATTTATCTTATCTTATCATTAGTGTTCTATATTGAAATGGTAGGGAACCATCACTTCTAATGGATGTGATTGGTTTCCCCTCAAGGTAAAACAATTAGCCTTGAATTTTTATACCTATTCTAGTGGTTAGTTTGAGGACTGACGGATTGGGATTCATTCGATAGCATTGATAAATTGCATTAAATTGCAGAGATTATATTATTGTTGTCAAGATTGTATTGTAAAAGGTGGCAGAGACACTAACTTGCACCTATTATTATTTGCATTACTTATTTTCTTTGCAAAGCATTTTTTCAAGATGCATTCTTTGGTCGTCAGAGCTGTGCTCATCGAAAAGGACAACTACCTTGAATGGCTAAGAAAGATCCAACACACACTCATCTTCAACGATTTGTGGGAAGGCATCTTTGAAGGAGAAACTATTGAAACAGAGGACGGTCTGATGCTATTTGCACCAAATCCAGCTGCAACTAAGAAAGAGCTCCCCATATGGAAGAACAAAGACAAGAAGGCATAGGTGCTGGTTGTTGAAATATTGTAACTTCAAAGGATATTCTGAATGTATTTTACTGATGTAACCCAAGGGAGATGTTATTATTCCTCCGTCGGGGTGTCACTATTGTATTTGGTCATCATAGAGTTGTTAGCACATATATAGTAGCCGGACTACCATATTCTGTTTTTCAGATTTCAGTACACTTTTCAGCCAGTTCCCCTACATATGAGACGCTGAGATGAGCATTTATGATGGATCATTATTTGATTGATGGACTATAACACTCTCCCATGCCATGACTGAGTCTCAGGACACTTAGATTTGAAGATTGATGTAGTCATTTAACCATTTGCAAAGCAGTCAGTAGTGCCCAGAGTTGCATTAGTAGCTTATCATTGGACAGTTGATGGTTCAGATTGATTATTTACATTTTTATGACTAAGCATATATTATCTTGTGTTATGGTTATTATTGCTCTTATACTCATTCTTGTGACATGTCTTAGCATCTAGTGTCATGATCTGGCGGTCATATAAATATGTGGACTTGGATGTATTGATATTATGTATGTATGTCCCTACTCAGACCTGGAAGTTCTTGATCCATACTCATTGGTTTTACCCTCCTTAGGGAGAATAGAGGTAGTCATTCCCTCCATACTTTGGCTTGCTAGTGTTGGTTTCATGGTTCACTATCTCCACTCATCCATTACCTTCCAGTTGTGTTTCCAACCCGACTTACT
>LPNX010946302.1:447728-462187 GCA_001517045.1 Pseudotsuga menziesii
ACTTGACTTATGGCATGGAGGACCTTTCCCCACTAGAGCCTCTTTGTTGGACAAGCTTCCCTGTTTATTTGTGTCTCGGCTCTGAGTTGCCTAGGTTGTGTTGGCTAAACCTGAAACAAGTAGCGCTACCATCAATACAATGTATTTGGAAAATGAATGAATATCTTATTGAAAAAGCCCATTCATGAAAAGTAGTGTTTTTAAACATACATGAATGCAAGGCAAGCCTAATGAGATTGGCTTTGAATTACATTGAAATAAATATGTTAAAACATTCATGAAAAGTATTATTTTTAAACATACATGAATGCATGAAGCCTCAATAATAAAATCTGTGTAATAAATACATGGACCAAGGCTATGGAAAATCAAAGGCCCAAAAACAATGGCTCCTAAAATTTATATCTAAAGATTGCTAGCCTCACTTGTATTGATTTGGATTGTGAGCATTTGTCAAGGTGAATAAGCACCTTTGAACGTAACTTATCCATTTGTGAGACATTGCCATCCCTTGTGTTGTTGCTTGTCTTGCATATGCTAGAGTGAGTATCCCTTTACCATATCCAAAGTGTCACAATGTTGAGTTGGTGGTCACCCTTTGGCCTAGCCTTTTGAACTTTAGCGTTCACCCTTCACTAGCAAATTGATTACAACTATGAAGTGAGTATGGTCTTGAAAGTCTGGTTTGAGTTGTAATAAATAAATGAAACCCTATATATTTGGTTGATAGATCGCCAGTGAAATGATTGCTACTTGTTATAATTGTTATTTGAACGATTTGTAGAGCATGACTTAACCTTTGAACATTTGCAACAGATGGATGTTAGCTTGGGTTATATTATTGGTTATATGGTCATGTACAGATCATTATTTTGTCTATCTGGGTAAATTGGATATTGTAGATGATCATGCAGAGACCTATAGGGTGTATGCGTATGCACTTTAGATGGATTTGGACTCCCTAAACCCAATGAGACAACTTGTTTTCAGTTTCGGGCAGTTGCAGGGATGATTTGGCTTAGTGTACCATTCTGGTGCAGTTTTGCCATGCTGGATGGCCTGTCTGAACATGGAGATGATTTTCTTGGATCTCCTAGGGCGCTATGAGGGGGTGGTCCAGCCACTTGTTTCTACCATATTACCCCCCTCCCAGAGAGCCTGGTGGGCTCAGTTGGATAATGCAGACACCCTAGGAGGCAGTTTTGGTCATATCACGTTTCCTGAGGTAGATAAAAAATAATTAAAATGGCTACTGAAGAATTCGATTTGGGCTACTGAGGCAAGGAAATGGCATGGGATGAGTTTTGATGATGGGTGTGATGTTTTCCACTCCTCCAACAGTTGCAGCACTTGGATGGGCCCACATCCATTTTTCGGGCATATTTTATTATTTTCTGGAACTTTTGGAGGCTCACGATTTCCTTAGAGAGGCACTATTTTGCAGTTAAAAAATTATATTATTTTTATTGTGCCATAGGGACACCCTAGGGGAGTTAGTTAACACTCCCTGGACCCACCATGAGCTTCATTTATTTTTTATTGAGTGGGATCCCCTCTCCTAGGGTGATTTGGTCCACTTTTATATTATATTATTGTGTTGATCCATGTATTCTATGTTGAGCTCATCTCAATCGTTGATTAGAACATTTGTATCTTTTAATCTTAGCCACCCATTTGAAAAGTGGTTATGATTTTGGTTCTCTCATTCCTATTTAAAGGAGAGAGTTTCTCATTTGTAAGGGGTCTTTGGCTCTTGGATCTAGATAATAGAAAAACTATTCTTGTGGAAATTCTTGGATCTCCTTTGCATCTGGTGTTCTTCGATGGTGATTGGAAAATCTATTGCTTCCTAGCATTTGGGTATTTTTTGTGAGATCTATATTTTTTTGGAAACATTGTCTTGTCTACAGGAGGGCACCTTCAACTTAGGCGTTTTTGCAGGGGTTCCTCAACTCGCTTGGCTTGGATGCGCTTTGTATCAGGGGGTTTTCATTAGTATCAATGCGATCTATGATTTCATCTTGCTATTTTTTTGTAGCATATGTTCTTTTCTCATGATGCAACAAATCTGATATGGTTGACGTTTGTTGTGCAAGAGAGAGGGCGCAATGGCTTCCTTGGGCAAATCGTTTTACATAGAAGCTCCTTCAAATCTTCTCAAATTGATCGGGACGGCATAGATCATCATTATCAAGGCATCTACAAGGTTATCCAGGTATGATCTATAGGTTAGTGTTGCTTTTCTAGATCTCAATCCATTGGCATCTTCATTTTTCATCTTAAAACCCTAAATATTAAAAATAAAAAAATATTATAAATCAAACTGCTTGATCTCGGGGAAAACCATTTATGGGTTTTGTAGAACGGGTCAAACCCTAAGTGGGTCTTCCAAAACGTTGTGCTAAAGTGACTCCATTTGGCCCAAATCCCAAGGCACTGTTCTCTAAATCTTAGCGCTACCCTTCATTCTGCCTCCTCTTGCGTTTTGATCTTTTCCTTGTGGGTCGGGTACTTTGATACTGTTATACCTTCTTTCTTGTCTATCTCGTGGTACTAGATAGCCCCAATCTTGTTCTTACCCTCCCTGCATTGATCATGTTTCCCAAGGTAGTGGATATCTTGATCTTTTGCTAGTACCTTGATCCTGGATCTAGTAATAGGCTTATAGGTCACTTGTGTTTCTAACTTGGATCAAATTTCACATCTCATAAACCCTTGATCCGAGCCCTAGTTCACTTTGTGACGTCATCCATAGATCTAGGGTTTTTCCCACCTTACACCTTACGTACTTCAACTCCATTTGATTTGATCTAGTGTTTAGGTCTGATCTCTCCTGTCGGGAGTAGATCTGGGTCTCCCCCATTGTTGTCTTGGGCTAAGATAACATCAAGTGAAGATTGCCTCGATTCGCATGACAACCATCCATTTGGGAGTCGAGGCTATCTTGGTTCCACCTCTTTAGTTGCTTATCCCTCTACCGTCCATCCTGGATCCACCTTATAGAGGCAACTACAAGTTTGGTGATAACAAGAGTCATGAGGTAAAGCCTCCATTGTAAATCGGGTCATTAGTACCCTAATGGATAATATAAAATACTGTTTTGAGTCTTCCTAGGTGAAGTCGACCCAGACAGTTTAGTGGGGCCAACTTGTTTATGACAAAAGTCAGTTGGCTCAATGTGTACAAATAAAAGTGTTGTGCTTCTTATTTGAACATAGACACACTCACTTGTGTAGCGCATAGGAGAGAGAGAGAGAGAGACAAAACAACAAGGAGGAGAATAACTGTTTTGGGGTTATATCTTATACATCTTATACAGAGGAAGTTTTGCTGGGTTTTCTTCCCCTTGAGGGTTTCCTAGGATAAATACTGTGTCTATCTTGTGATTGTGTTTCTATTAGTGATTCTGCATATGCTACTACTGTGAATATGAAATGAACACTAATGATATCTAGTCTAGCATATGAAATCTTAACATTGATAACTGCTACTAAGAGGCGAGCTATCTTATATTGCCCATTTAAACCACTTATGGTGTGTTGAAGAAATTGAAGGACTTATGACTCACAATTAGAATTGGAACTCATTCAATTGCTGGTGAAGCTTTTCAACCTTGATTTGAAGGACAATGATCCCATGGCTTTAGCATCTGAAAGAAAAGCCATTATGCATGACACTTATGCCACATCAAAGTAAATATAGACCTCCCTCTCACAACCTTTATCAAAGTTCTCTACCCTTCATACTCTCAATACATTGAGTCCTTGTTAGCTAGTGTTTAAATGAAGTCCCTCACATTTGACACGTTGGTGAAGAAGATTGCAGAATGTGAGAAAGCATTCAAAAATAAAGCAAGTCAACCTGTGGAGAGACTGCATGTCTTGCTCAAAAAGGGAAGAAACAATCCAATGATTCGTTTAGAGAAGGCGGTAAAAAAGGACGTGGAAAAAAGGGGGGTAGACGTAATCAAGGCAAGAGATCTGACTGTCATTGCACTCGTCGTGGCAAGGATGGGCATGATGTAGATCATTGTTGAAATGGCCTTGAGAAGTACATCAAGGATGAAATTACAGAACCAACAGAAGTTGAAGCTAAGGAGAAGCATGAACAAGACCTAGTCAAGGAAATGAGGATCATTGCTAATTCTATTAAAGATCACTTGATTCCTCAAGTGTCATCTAAGAAGACACCAAAGCAAATGTATGATGCACTTTCCAGAATGTATGGTGGAGGGAACATCAACAGAAAGATGAATCTGAGAGCTCAATTGAAGGGCACCAAGATGAGCAAAGGAGAATCAATTCAAGAATAATTCACAAGGGTTTCCGGGTCCAGAGAACAACTAAGTGCTATTGGAGACACCCTTGACAAGGATGAACTAGTTATGACTGCTCTTAATGGTCTCACTGGACCTTGGGACTCATTCATATAGACTTTGTGTGCCAGAAAAGAAAGTATGAAATTTGACATAGTATGGGAAGATTGTATTCAAGAAGCACCTAGAGTAGCCAACAGAGAAGCTCTACTCAGAGAAGATGATCAGGCTCTAGCCATCCATACTAAAGAAAAGAAACAATCAAACTTTAAGAAGGGTAATAATAAACCTTCCAAGAAGAAGTTTCAGAAGAAGAAGAAGGGTTACTCAAAGTATCAATGCTACAATTGTCATAAGATAGGACACCTAGCCAGAGAGTGTCCATCTCCAAAGAAGAAGAAGAACAACAAGAGACATCATGCTCATCTAGCTGAAGATGAGGATGAGGAAGAAGACCTCGAAAGAGACTAACAAAAGAAGAAGATGTAGATGAATATGTACTATTCTGTGCACTCTCTGGATCTGTAACACCTGGAGAAGATACATGGCTTATTGATAGTGGTGCCTCAAAGCACATGACAAGGAAGAAGCAAACTCTGTCAAGACTTGAAGAAAAGAACTCTCCTCAAGAGGTATCATTGGGAGATGACTATCAATATCCCATCAAAGGTATTGGTGAATCAAGCTACAAGCTTGACTCTGGGACTTCCATGAAGATGAAGGAAGTACTATATGTACCAGGTTTGAAAAAATTCTACTTTCCATCTTAGCTCTAGATAAGAAAGGATATAGAGTTGCTTTTATAGATGGACAAGAACTTATGTGGTCCAAAGGAAAGACACTTGAAGATGCTGTAGTCATTGGTGAAGGAGGATTGTATAAACTCAAAGGACATCTAGAGACAACCCTAGTCCATGAGACTACCAACTCAAGTGAACTGTGGCATAGGAGGCTTGCTCACATCAACTACAAAGCACTGCCCTATGTGAGCAAGGTGGTAACAAGGTTACCAAATCTGAAGATTGATCATGAAGGAACTTGCAGAGGATGTGCAAGAGGAAAGAACATCAAGGATCCCTTTCCGAAAAGTGAAACAAAGACTAAAGGTACATTAGAACTAATTCATTTTGATGTATGTGGTCCTATGCCCACCATATCGTCAAGTGGATATGAATGTTATGTCACATTTATTGATGACTATTCAAGAAAGACTTGGATATACTTCTTGAAGAACAAGAGTGAAGTGTTCGGGAAATTCAAGGAATTCAAAGCCTTGATAGAGAACCATTCAGAAAAGAGAATAAAGACATTGAGATCAGATAATGGTGGAGAATACACTTCAAAGGAATTTGAAGTATTCTGTAAGGATGAAGGAATCAAGAGGGAACTAACCACTCCCTATAATCCCCAACAGAATGGTGTTGCGAAAAGAAAGAATAGAACTATTATGGAAGCACTGAAAACTATGATTCTTGACTAAGACCTCCCCGTGCACCTATGGGCTGAAGCAGCAAGAACAACCGTATATGTGCAGCACATATTATCTCAGAGTGCTCTTGGATTCAAGATTCCTGAAGAGATGTATACAAGCAAGAAACTTGAAGTGAGCGATCTCAAGATATTTGGTTGTCCAGTATATGTGCATATTCTGAAAGAGAAGAGAACCAAGTTGGATCCTTCTGGAAAGAAGAGAATATTTGTTGGATGCTGTGAAGTCTCCAAAGCCTTCAAGATATACATTTTAGGATTTCATCATATCGAGATTAGTAGGGATGTAACATTTGATGAAGAGACAGCTCTTAAGAAATCTAGAAAGTGTCAGCTTGAAGAAGTACATGAAGAGGATGTACCTCCCAGAATGGTAGAAGTTGAACCCTCTCCTGAAATAGTAGCATTTGAAGATCATGATATGCTAGAACCTCAGGAACCCCCTAATATGGACATCTCTCGAAAGAGAAAACCTGCTTGGGTAAGAGAAATCATACAAGAAGCAGAAAGATATGGAGCTCCAAAAGGCTCCACAAGAACAAGCAAAAGATCAAATCCATATTCCAATTATGTAGCTTTGATGTGTGACCTTGTAGATCAAGAATCCACCAGCTCTGAGGAAGTTGCACAGAAGAAGAATGGGTTGAAGCAATGACGGAAGAATACTAGTCAATAATGAAGAATGATTTTTGGATATAGTACCCAAACCGGAAAACGAAAGTGTGGTATCTTCGAAATGGATCTACAAGATAAAACATGCCGTTGATGGAAGTATTGAAAAGTACAAAGCAAGATTTGTGGCTAGAGGATTCTATCAGAAAGAGGGGATTGGTTATGAAGACATTTGCTCCAGTAGCAAAGTACACTTCCATCAGAACCATCATGGCACTTGCTTCCATGATGAAGTGGGACTTACACCAGATGGATGTAAAGACAACCTTCCTTAATGGTGTGATTGAGGAAGAGGTTTACATTGAACAACCACAGGGATTTGAAGTCGAAGACAAAGTGACTCATGTATGCAAGTTGAAAAAGGCTCTGTATGGACTGAAGCAAGCTCGTAGAGCTTGGTATGGTAGAATAGATAACTTCTTGACAAGCATGGGATTTACCAAGAGTAAAGCTGATCCTAACCTTTATATGAAGATTATGGATGATGAACCAGTCATACTATTATTGTATGTGTATGATCTATTTATGGCTGGAAATGAGAAACAAATCACAGATTGCAAGAAGAAGCTAGCTGAGGAATTCGAGATGAAAGATCTTGGATTGATGCATTATTTCCTAGGGATGGAAGTGTGGCAGAGCCGAGAAGGAATCTTTCTGAATAAGGGAAAGTATGCAGTAGAAATCTTGAAAAGATTTGATATGTTGGATCGCCGTGGCCACACCCATGGACACCAACTTGAAGCTGTTGTTTGATGAGACATCAGAATTAGTGGATATGACTCAGTACAGACAGATCATAGGGTCATTAATGTTTCTGACGAACATAAGGCTAGATATATGCTTTGCTGTGAACACCTTGAGTCAGTATCTAGTTAAACCTAGACGGGTTCACTTGATAGCTGCAAAGCATGTGGTGAGGTACCTAAAAGGTATGATAGATTTGGGACTTTACTATGGTAGAGATCATGACTCCAGATTATATGGATATACAGATTCAGATTGGGCAGGAAGTGCTGCAGACAGAAAGAGCACATCAGGTGGATGTTATTGTCTGGGATCTGCCATGATCTCATGGTTTAGTAAGAAACAGTCCAATGTTGCTCTTAGTACAACTGAAACAAAGTACATTGTAGCTTGCTCTGCTAGTTGTGAAGCGATATGGCTTCGGAAACTGATGCCAAGATTATTTGACATGGAGTTGGACACCATAGTGATTCTTTGTGACAGCCAGAGTTGTATAAAGATGACAGACAATTCGATGTTCCATGATAAATTGAAGCATATAGAAATTCAATATTTTTATATAAGGGATATGGTACAAAAGGGAGCCATAAAGCTCCAGTATGTGAGTATTGATGATCAAGTTGCTGATGTGCTGACGAAGTCTCTATCTCGATTGAAGTTTGAATATTTCTGTGACAAGCTTGGTGTAGTTCAAAAAGACTTTTCTGGCAAGGAGGAACAATGATGGTACTACAAATGATGAAGATATGGACCTTTTTCGAAAAGGAGGAACAAGTCAAAGATATGTACTCTCCTCAGAATGGAAGAACAGGTCGAAGACATGAACCCTCCTTGGACAAAGTGGGAGCAGGTTGATAATATGGATCCTCCCAGGAAAGGAGGAGTGATGATGAGACTGACATCGATGACGGGATGATAGTGATGCTCCAGCATGAAAGAGGCCAAGCGCGCCTGAAGATGCTGACAAGGTCCGACATTCACTTGTGGACGATAGTATCATCTCTTGAGGATGGCAGGTATAACACTCTGTGCATGAGAGTGGTCCTTACTAGCTAAGGATGGCCTTGTAGATGTTACTCTCGCATGGAGAGTACCCACATTCAGTTGTGGATACCGTAGAATAACACTCGCTCAGGAGTGGTCCTAACCTCAGTGGTAAGGATTTCTATGATGAGTCCTCACGGACGACAAGACCGCCATTTGTATGCGTTTGAGATCTGCTATGCAGACATTAGTCTCGTATGGAGAGTATGCCTACATTCATATGTAGATGCCATAGCATAACACTTGCTTGGGAGTGGTCCTAACCTTAGTGGTATGGATGCTCTATGATGAGTCCTCATGGACGTCGTAGTATAACACTCACTTGGGAGTGGTCCTAACATCCGTGGTAAGGATGTTCTACGATGAGGGCCGACATTTTGTATGCGGTCGAGATCTACTCTGCAGACAATACTCTTGCATGGAAGAGTATGCCTACACGTAAGTGTAGATATCATAGTATAACACTCACTTAGGAGTGGTCCTAACCTCAGTGGTATGGATGGTCTACGATGAGTCCTCACGGACGACAGGGCCTGCATCTAGGTGCGGTCGATATCTACATTCAGTTGTAGACAATTCAGCTGGTTGATATTATGGACCAGGCTGATGGAGGATTGCATCATCCTTTGGACCTATGTCCTAAAGTGATAGGGATTGATCATCCTGCAAAGAGATCATGTGTACTGCAGGTAGCGTGGCGGAAAGGATCAAGTAGATCGAAGTGCGGCTGCAAAGGGTCAAGAAGGATCGAAGTGCGGCTGCAAAGGATCGAAGTGCTATTGCAAAGGATCAAAAGGATTGAAGTGTTGCTGCAAAGGATTGAAAGGATCAAAGTGTTGTTGCAAAGGATCGAAAGGATCGAAGTGCTGTTGCAAAGGATTGAAAGATCGAAGTGTTGCCATGAAGCATCGTAAGGTCGAAGCGTTGTTGCAAAATGATCAAGTGATCGTGTGATGCAGAAGATGAAGACATTGAAGAGTAACTGTCCAGTTACTGATTGTGAAAACTTCCTATGACGTATAGATGTATTACCTCGATACTGCTGGAGATATTGTCTCTCTGTTCTCCTATAGTCTATGAAAGGATCGAAGTGCTGCTGCAAAGGATTGAAAGGATCGAACTGCTGCTACAAAGGATCAGAAGATTGAAGTGTTGCTACGAAGGATTGAAAGGTCGAAGCGTTGCTGCAAAAGGATCAAGTGATCGTGTGATGCAGAAGATGAAGACATTGAAGAGTAACTGCTCCAGTTACTGATTGTGAAAACTTCCTATGACGTATAAATGTATTACCTCGATACTACTGAAGATATTGTCTCTCTGTTCTCCTATAGTCTATGATGATGTTGTCAGTAGAATAACCTTCTCGTTAAGTTGGAGTGTTGAAATATTGTAACTTTAAAGGATATTCTAAATGTATTTTACTGATGTAAACCAAGGGAGATGTTATTATTCCTCCATCAGGGTGTCACTATTATAATTGGTCATCATAGAGTCATGAGGTAAAAGCCTCCATTGTAAGTCGAGTCATTGGTACCCTAATGAATAATATAAAATACTATTTTGAGTCTTCCTAGGTGAAGTTGACCCAGACAGTTTAGTGGGGCCAACTTGTTTATGGCAAAAGTCAGTTGGCTCAATGTGTACAAATAAAAGTGTTGTGCTTCTTATTTGAACATAGACACACTCACTTGTGTAGCACATAGGAGAGAGAGAGAGACAAAACAACAAGGAGGAGAATAACTGTTTTGGGGTTATATCTTATACATCTTATACAGAGGAAGTTTTGCTGGGTTTTCTTCCCCTTGAGGGTTTCCTAGGATAAATACTGTGTCTATCTTGTGATTGTGTTTCTATTAGTGATTCTGCATATGCTACTACTGTGAATTTGAAATGAACACTAATGATATCTAGTCTAGCATATGAAATCTTAACACTGATCACTGCTACTAAGAGGCGAGCTATCTTATATTGCCCATTTAAACCACTTATGGTGTGTTGAAGAAATTGAAGGACTTATGACTCACAATTAGAATTGGAACTCATTCAATTGTTGGTGAAGCTTTTCAACCTTGATTTGAAGGACAATGATCCCATGGCTTTAGCATCTGAAAGAAAAGCCATTATGCATGACACTTATGCCACATCGAAGTAAATATAGACCTCCCTCTCACAACCTTTATCAAAGTTCTCTACCCTTCATACTCTCAATACTTTGAGTCCTTGTTAGCTAGTGTTTAAATGAAGTCCCTCACATTTGACATGTTGGTGAAGAAGATTGCAGAATGTGAGAAAGCATTCAAAAATAAAGCAAGTCAACTTATGGAGAGACTGCATGTCTTGCTCAAAAAGGGAAGAAACAATCCAATGATTCGTTTAGTGAAGGCGGTAAAAAAGGACATGGACAAAAGGGGGGTAGACGTAATCAAGGAAAGAGATCTAAATGTCATTGCACTCGTCGTGGCAAGGATGGGCATGATGTAGATCATTGTTGCGCTCCAGGGGATAAGATCAAAGACAAGCATGACCAGAAGAAAGAAGACAAAGGTAAACCTCAAGAGACTTGTAAAGCACCTGAATCTACTCAATTTATTGCTGCAAATTTTAATGTTGCACAGAATGAGCTTCTACTAAATACTTCATTTACTTCTTGGAGAGATACATGGTTGTTTGACATTGGTACAACCTATCACATGATGTTCATAAAGGAGTTTTCGAAGAAATGGATGACATTGTAGATGGGGTAGTGTATTCTAAGTCACCTGGTTCGAGTTCGTGTTCGAATTCGGCGACCTTGAAATTCGGCAAAAAACCGGCACTTAAAATTTTGGCGATAAAAATCGGCATTAAGTTCGAATGACTAAAATATATGGAAATTAAAAATATATATGAAAATTTTCAATAAAATTCACTAGGCTCATTAAACTATGAACATTAAATACATCAACAATGAACATGATAGTCATAGAATCATAGAAATAATGAACACGACAACATTGACTGAAGTATGAAGTTTGAACATGATAGTCATTGAATCATATAAATAAAAATATGGCATCATAAATGATTAAACATATATTTTGAAAACATTAGAGTCTACATGTTCATTGAAATTTAAAAACATGTTCATAAAGTGATAAAATATAATATAAAATGTCATCAATATATATCCTAGCAACTATTTAGGAAAATAGCATCCCAAAAAGAAACTAGAAGTCTAGAGACTAGACCAAGAACACAAGTATTATTCTTGTTGTTCTCATGGCCTACTTGTTACATCAAAAAGCTCTATATCATCAAGAGCACTCGGGGGAGTGAAACCACTAGAATCACAATCACCATTGGATTCATGACTCTCACTGTCGAAACCATCTTCGTCTTGATGTGTATTTGAAATAGTCTCCATCCATGGAGTGGAAGAATTTGTTTCATCTTTAGCCACATTGCTCAAAGCCAATTGCAAGTTACTGCGAACATAAACAAGATCTCCTAATTTTCTCGATAACAACCTGTTTCTTCTCTTGGAATGCATATGACTAAAAGCACTCCAATTCCTTTCACAAGTTGATGCACTTGATGTCTGGCTCAAGATACGAATTGCAAAATTTTGCAATTCTAGGGCTCTTGATGCATAAAACTCCCACCACACTGCTAGAGCTGCTAAAACCTTATCTCTCTTTGCTGCTGTGGTTCCAAATAGGCCATCTTGTAACCTGTATGCTCCAATCTGAGATCTAATCAAAGTTGCAATAGACTCATTTGGATGCATCCTGTCAATAGCCTCATAAAGTCCACTCATGACCTCCTCATCTTGATGTCTTTGGATCCCAAACAATGTAGGGTCCAAATAACATGCTGCCGCATGTAATGGGCTATGCATCATCTTCCATCTTTGATCAACCACCTCCCATATCTCTTTATAATCAGCTTCCACATTATCAAAAGCACTTGCAATCTTTTCCTTGCAACTATCCATGGCCTCATAAATAAAACCCATAGAAGGCTTATCGCCATCAACCATGTGGAGCACCTCAACAATTGGATCACACATTTTTAGAACTGTTTGAGCATTTTCCCAAAAGTTATTGTTGCTTAGCAATACCTGTTCAACATGCTTTCCCTTTGACTCTTTTGAAAGGTGGGATCTCTCCCACTCAGCAGTGCAAAATACACTTCTTATGCTTGTTTTTTCCTCAACAACTCTTTTCAGAGTGATGTAAAAAGTGGCAAACCTTGTATCACAAGGCCTCAACAACTCTCTAGATGCATTTTTCCTATACAAGCTCAAAGTGAGACGATGGTTAATGATGGAGTTTGTAGTAGTTTTTGCTCTTCGGATTGTCTCATTTACCTTTGGAAATTTGGCTAAATCATGCAGCAATAAATCCAAGCAATGAGCTGCACATGGTGTCCAATAAATAGTTCTATACTTCTCCATAATAAACTTTCCTACACCAACACAATTTGAGGCATTGTCGGTGACAACTTGGACCACATTTTTCTCCCCAACTTCTTGAATCGCTTCATCCAAAATGCTGAAAATGTATTCTGATGTTTTCACCTCATTCATTGCATCAACAGCCTTCAAAAAATATACCCCTTGAGGGCAATAAACAAGAACATTTACCAATGGTTGATGGCATGAATCGGACCAACCATCACTCAAAATCGTGCAACCTATAATCTCCCAAGATTTTTTAATGTCAGCCAACCTATTTGTCACTCTTTCCTTTGTTTTTTTTAAGAGAGTGGTCCTTAAGGCTTCGGATCCAGGAGGAACATACCCCTTGCCAAAATCAGCAATCCTTTTAATTGCATTTTTAAAATATGGACTTCTTGCCACATTAAAAGGAATGGAACATGCATAAAACATTTCAGCAAGCGAATCGTCAACTTTTTGTTTGTCTACAAGTTTCCAAAATGTATTTAATGTAGCTGTTCCACTTCCACCTAATGCTGTTGGGGTGGAACTTGAGCCACCAAATTTTGAGGTGTGAGAAGCAACTTCAGGTGAAGAAGACACATCAATCTCCCTCTGAATTCTTTGCCTTTTGACTTCTTTTTTTCCCTTTTCTGCTTTTGATTTGTCATAATCTTGTTGCACTGCCACTTTTTGTTCATCTGATATTGTTTTACATCCTTCCACTCCACCTCCACTACCATTACTAACACCAAGAAGGTGATCCACTACCCGAGTTAAGGAACCACAAAACTTGTGCCCACATAGCAGACATGTGACATATAATCCTTCCTCCTTAACATATTTCCAAGCCTCTGCTGAAGATTTATGGGGTGCCATTTGGTCAAATTTTCTGCATAACCAGTGGCCAAATAAGAATTTATTGGATTATTTAACTGTTATAAATATGTTTAATTTCACAACTGTTATAACTTATAAGTTATAAATTAAAAGGATACAATTTTAATTTTTTAAGGTAAACGATCATTAATAATATTGATAATTGATCATTTTATAAGGTAAATGATTCTTTGCAGTGTCTAACAGCCTATAGGCTATAGTCTGGCACGGACTTTGGCTCAGGAATGGACTGTCTATACTCAGACCCTTATAAACAGTGTGATTGAGCTGAAGACAAGAGAGAATGAGCTAATCTGGTGACTGGTCAAGAAACCCTTCCATAGGTAATTACAAATTTACATCACGAGGTTGAGAATCGAGATACACCTCTTTTGTTTGTTGAGGATTTCTGGATGGACAGGGAATGGTGGTGGGCCGTGGCATATCATATTATCATGTGGATGTTGAAAAAAAAATCAGACCTTTGTTCACTTATAGATTTCGTCAAACACTTCATAAACCTTCGATATCAGGCCTCAACAGTAAACCACAATCAAGCACATTAATTAACCATTCAATGGAACTATCCTGTAGGCTGATATACTGTTTATAAAGCACATTTAGCAGCGGAAAAATTAAAATATCAGCAGATTGTAACACACATTTAAAACATAGTATTTTGGTCAAATAGACCCTGGAAAAACCCCCTTCAACCCTTGGGGGAAAACCAGCTTGCAGGAGAAATTTTTTATTGAGCTTTAAAAAAAAATATCAGACATCAATTTACAGTCAAAATATTACTTATCTTGACCAACGCAAATAACCCAGTAAACTGTCTTGGTTTCCGTGCTAATGCTGCCTTGATTTCTGTGCAAATCCCTTCTCGAAAAATGTGCAGAA
>LPNX010946302.1:465335-477724 GCA_001517045.1 Pseudotsuga menziesii
TGAGCTATCAAAAACTAACAGTGGAAGCTCAATGGTGTTTTGAAAACAAAACTATTCTTCTGGACTTTCTACTAAACAGGGCAAAACAGGGGCCAAGAATATGGCATATGCATGCTGTACCGAGAAGTTAACACGAGGAAAATATTGCTCACCTGTTAGTGGGATGTCACTACACGAATGAGGTATGTGCAGGCTGCAGCAGTGGGAGTCTAGCGCCGTGGGAGTCAGGCTGCAGCTTGCTCACGATTCAGACCGGCTACCGCAAACGAGCCTCTGTAAAATGGCCTCCCTTCGCCGCGAAACAGTGCTGAATCGTCCTCCCTTCGCCGTGAAACAGTGCTGAAGCTTGAAACGTGAAACAATTGTGCCCGCGTGAAACAGTTTACTGATGGCCAATGCTTGATCGATGCCAAGTTCCAACGGAGTTCCGCAAAGAATATACAACAGCTCCAAAGCATGGGAGTTCCTCTGCAAGAGGTTTGAAAATTAGTCGAAAATCTTCACGATCAACACGAATGCTACACAACTCTGTAAACCCACCGCAAATAGCATGAACAGTCGATAAAATATCGCAAATAGTCGTGGAGAGCCCTTTTAGGGTTACGATTTCAAAAACGAATTTAAATGAATTTCAACGAATTTTAATGGTTTTTTAAAAAATTCGTCTTGTAGTTCGAATCGGCGTTTCTGATCGGCGAATATTATCGAATAAAATGGGTAGGCTCGGAAATTCGACGATTTTCGAACTTGAAGTCGAAAAATTGCCGAACACGGTGACTTAGAGTGTATTTTGCAGATAAATCCAGCCTCAAGCCCAAGAGAATTTGGTTCCATCGGGCTCAAATTGCTTGGATTCCTTGATTTTTTGTTGCATAATGTTCTCTATCTTCCAAAGTTGTAGAGAAACTTGCTTTCCCCGGTGCACATTTGACAGCAAGGCCATTCCATCCACATGTTCAATGGGATAGTAGAGATAAAGGAGGTCCTTTGACAACTAGGCCATCATGACCGAATGTGAAGATGAAAAATTGTTAAAGTTGAAAGAAACATCTGGAAGAGCTCAAAATTTTTCCTTCCTCTCTTAGGATGAAGAAGGTACATTGTCTTCCAGTCTTCTATGGCATGCTAGATATGAGCACATTAACTATAATTGTCTTCGATTGCTAAAAGAGAATGGTGTCTCTGAGGTTCCAACCAGTCCAAAGAAGCTTAAGCAATGTGATGCTTGCATTGTTGGAAAACATACTAAGAAGCCATTTCATGAGTCAAATTTATGAGCATGTAGAATGCTAGAGTCGATACACTTTGCCTTATGTGGCCCCGTGCCCATTCCTTCTGTAGATGGTAATAAATATCTCATAACCTTTGTTGTTGACTACACCAGAATGTGTTGGATCTATTTACTAAAGCAAAAATCCGAAGCATTTGAAACATTAAAAAAATTTCATGTATGGATTGAAAATGAAGCACATTCTCACATTGGCACACTTTGTATTGATAATGGAAAATGATACACTTCTAACGATTTTGAAAACTATCTTTGTCAACATGGGATTAGGCACCAAACTATAGTTCCATAAAACCCTCAACAAAATGGCAAGGCAGATGAATGAACAAAACTCTCTTGAATATGGTATGCTCCATGCCATTTTTCAAGAATGTGAAATTGATGTTTTGGGGTGATGCAATTTTATGTGAAGTTTATTTCAGAAACAAAAGTCTGACTTATGCCCTTGGAAGCAAAACTCTACACGAAATATGGTATGGCCGCATCCCTTCGGTGACACATTTTGGGGTCTTTGGTTCCACTGTTATGCCTTAATTCCAAAGGAACAAGGAAACAATCCTAGTGCTAGGAGTTGTAAGCGTATCTTCTTGGGGTACTCAAACACCAACAAAGCATATCGTCTTTACGATGAGGTAAACAATACATTTTTTCTTTCTAGAGATGTCATTTTTCTTGAAGTGAATAAAAATGATGAGTCTATTGTGAAGCAACTTGATTGTTTGGAAAATTTTTCCGATGTAAAGACCTTTCATGAAGTTGATAATGAGATTCCACGTCTTGACGAGGGGATAGCTATTTTGGATCAATATTTGGAATCTCCTTTTGCAACAACATCTCCCCCTAATGAAGAAGTTCTTGCCACTTCACCAGAATAGGAGGTTTAACTGGATGATGTGATTTAAAGAATTGGAAGACTGAATCTTGAAGGCAATGAAGCACCACCAACTGATCAACCGGGACCTTCACGGAAAGTTTTGAAATGGGTCACAAAGATACTTGAAAGTGTCCATCCTGATGAAGTTGGAAAGATGGGAACAGGAAGTTTGACCAGACAAGACGATGGAAATGATTTCCCATTTAGTTTTAGGTATATCATGTGGCTGAAGGAGTCTTGCTAGATGACAGCTTTTGGCTTTAACCTGTTTAGTTTCCAAGTAATGGGCCACATATTGTAATATATATTTTTTCATCCCAACCCATAAAACTACTTTTTTCAAGGTTTTGTGCATTTTTTAACCTTGGATGGGATTAATAAGGAGCTCAATGTGTTTCTTCCATCATTAACCTTATGAGATTTGCGATCGTTGGATTATACATCCTTCCTTAAAATCTTATTAGTTCATCCTCTTACAAACAATGTCCCTCTAATTGAGCTGCCTTTGTCTTACCTTTTTCCAATGCATCCCTAACTTGAAGGTACCAGTCATCTTGGCCCATATGGCTTCTTATTCTCTCTTTGAGATCAAATTCTATGGATTTTACTGAATTTATCAGGGGTCTTCTACTTAGATCATATGCTACCTTGTTCTCCTTTCCTTTGATATAGTATATTCTAAAGTTGTACTCAATGACTCACTCAATAATTCACTCCAATGTTGTTGTTGGGCATTAAGATATTTTTCCTTGAAAATACACTGAAGGCTCCTATGACTAGGTTTTAATTAAAATTGTCATTCTATTAAGTAATGCCTCCACTTCTTGAAAGCCATCGCTATTGCAACCAACTCTAAATCATGAGTGGGATAGTTAACCTCATGGTCCTTGAGCTTGTGGGATGTGCATGCAATGACTCCTTGCATCAACACTGCACCTAAACCTTCTTTTGATGCATCCATGCCCACGTGGAAGTCCTTATCCATGTCTCGCACTTTCATTAAGGTGTTGAAGCATAAGATTTTCTTTGGGAACAATCTTGTCCCCAACAATGGCACCAAGAGGTTGCCACAAAAACTAACACCCTAAGGTGCAAGGTCTTCACTAAGGTGTAGCTATTTGAAACTATGGAAGTATTGCAACTAATCCTTAAATAATTAAAAAAAACTATCCTTAAATATAAGTATTGATTTGTCATTGATAAATTTAAATTATAATACTATTAATATTCATAATTAAAAGATAAAAGCTTATAATTTAAAATGATTCAAGAGACAATTTTTAAATCTAAAAAACACAAATTGAAATCACCCATATCACATTGATATTCGTATTGGTAAAATCAAAATGCCCAAAGCAATACATAGTCCACAAATTGGCAAAATTATCAAAGTACTACATAGTCCAAGAGTTGGAAAAATGACCAAAGTAGTACATAGTCCAAAAATGCCCAAAGGCCAAGGCCCAAAATATATCATTAGTTAAGATACCAGACACGACTTTTTAGGCCAAAGTGTCCCGTGTCATCGTATCCGACACAAACACGATGACGACATGTGTTTCGGCCGTGTCCTTTTTCGGGACACGATCAAAACATGTGTCCGACATTGTCATCATCATGTCCCGACCTATGCACACCGTTAGCCGAAAATAGGACATGGTTTTAATGGAAAACATGCCTCCCTTCTAAAGTCAGTGATATTAATGGTGATATTAAATTCTTAAAGTGACATTCCCCTTATCTTTCATTTTCTATCCTTTTACTTAAATTTTTCACATTACCATTAATGGTTTTGGGATATTTGAGAGTGGTTCTAACCTCATTGGACTTCATATGTAAAATGTAGAATTTTAGATCCCATTCAGAAATCAACAGACTTAACATTTTTCAGGATTTCAGGATTGCAACATTTCCACTGGACTCTATCATGTATGACGGTATGGGATTGGCATTTAATCAAGCACATCAACCTCTCTATGTATTTTGATGTTGGTGGTGCTTATTGTTGAACTCTTCTATCACGACCTTAACAAAAATGCGCCCTTCACTCAAGCAAAAACACTTATTAAGCATGTGAATCTTTTTCTACCTTATTTTAACACTTGGATAAGGAAGTTCCATTAAAATTGTAGGGTGTGAACTTTCCTGATGATATGGGGTTGGACAACAATGTTGAGTTGGCATTAGCCAACATGGATCTTAATGATCCAGTGCTAGAGCCAGTCACTTTTGATGAGGATGATCCTCTAGAGGGGTCATCCTCAACATCAATAAATGCAGATCTTGGGATGGGCAGAGAGGCAAAGGAGGAGACCGATGAAGAAGAGAGTAGTCATGATTTTGTTGATTTAGGCATGGAGGAGGACTATTGAGCGATGAGATTCTCCCATCTTGATCCACCCCTTTTTGTATTTTTCAATGGCATTCCAATGTAAATTTTTCAGCTTACCAAAACATAGTACACTTTCAATCTTTTACTTAAATTAACCCAGAAAAGATAAATGTAACAAACATCCATTAACAAAGAAAACCACAACACAAGAATTTACCTTGGAAACCCCAGTCCTTCGGGGAAAACCAACAAATTTTTGTCTTCTTCTTTTTGCAAGATTTGATTACAATAGAACCATAGTAGTCCTCCGGATACACTCTTCATATTTGGACCAAACTCTCAGGAAGATACTCCAAATCCTCTTTGACAACTTAGATAGACAAACCCTAGACCCACCCTAGATCTAGACTGCTCACTACAAGAGGAAATCTGTCTCTTGCAACTGTGAAGCTGACCACTATAGAAGATCTCCTTCTCTCCTATGACTGTTGTCATACTCTAAGGTTCCTTTTATAATATCACACTCATGCAAATACCATGGACCAATATCATGGGCACTCCCATACCATGGGCCAACTAGACCATTTACATGAGGTATATAAATCCACTTTTACAATACATGTCTTGGAATCACTTAGACTCCAATATTTCTAGACACCCCCAACATAGAAGTACCCGTCGAGCTACAAAAACTAACACTCCCTCTCAGCGAGGGAGGTACTTCTGGAGACACCTCCTCCATGATCAACCTGGTCACGTGCTGCCGTAGCTGCTCCCTTTGAACTAGAAGACCCTGCTCCCTCTGAACTGGAAAACCATGCTGCTACATCTACTGGACTCCAGTCTAGGTCCATAATTCTACAGCCTCATGGACATTGCATTAGAGTTAGATTTCGCGTTGTGGACATCTTAGATTAAACAAATGCTCAGGAAACTAGAATCTCTTGAAGCCGAAAATTGTAGACTCCGCTCAGAGGTGGGTTCTCTCACTACGAGAATCTCGGAAGTTGAAGGGGACAACCTTACCCTCAAGAAAATGATACAAGAAAACAAAGAACGGGGCTCCTCACAGCCCCAGAACGAAATTCTTCATGAAGAAATCCAGGACCTTAAGACTAAGCAAGAAGAAATCAAATCCCAATAGGCCTCCTTTAAACAGGAGATGGAGACACAGATCAATTCATGGGCATAGGTAGTTCGGGGGAAAAACAAAAACCCCTTCACAGCTGTCGAGGAGGTCGTACAGGCCAAAATTGTCGAAGAACGGACCAGATGCACAAGGGAACTGAATCTGAAAGTTAGAGGCCTCCTGCAGCCACTTCCTTCCGCCGACCCTATGGAGGTAGGAACCTGGTTCCTGAGAGACACACTCGGCCTCCCTAACTTAACCTTGGACAGAGCTTGGGTGGGCCTCGACTCCACCCTCTTTCTTAGATTCCACAATGCAACAGACAAGCTCTGTGCCCTTAGAGCTAAATGCAAACTGTTCTCCCTCCCAGACTGGATATTCCTTGATGAGGACTTTACCTGAGCGCAGGTTGCGCAGAACTTAAACAGTCCAGAGAACAGGTCGTAGCAGCAAGAAAAGCAGGAAAATGGGCAGTAATTAGGAACCTCCGACTAGTTATTCGAGACTCTTCCCCCCCTGGATGGACACCTCGAACAAGAAGCTCTAAATGACGGGGTCAGCAGGGGAGACGACAGGGTACAAGTATCACTGCTCGGTGTTGGAATGGAAATGGGTCCTTCTGGTCATCTCCAGGTCTCTTGTATGACACACTCGCATCGACGGATATCCTTCTGGTGACCGAGACCCATGCGAGCCCTGTATGACCTCTCCCGAACATCACAGGTTACCACTGGTTCTCAGTCTGCAGATAAGAAACAAGAAGCTTTGGTGGAGTCAGAGGTTCAGGAGGAGTTGCTTGCTTAGTTAGAGACTCTCTTAGGAAGAGGGTCTCCTTGATGGCCTCCGATGAGCACGTTAGATTCATGTGGATTCGGGTCAGAACCAAGATCTCCCCCCTGGGACACATCTACCTCGCAGTCTGTTACTTTTCGCAAGCATCCTCATCATTTGCCATTCACAATGGAGTAGACGGGGACCCTTTTAGGGATCTATACGCCGGCATCACCTAGTACTCTGCTGACGAAGAGGTAATACTTATGGGGGATTTTAACGCCCATACTAAAAACTTGCAGGTTCCTCTCCATGACAGATCCAAAGATGTGTTCTGCACTACAGGATTAGATCCCACAGCAGTAGGTCTCTACCGGATTTCTGAAGATGCATTGGGCCCCACTACGGCTTACGACAAATACCTCCTGCATTTGGGGGAATCCCACGAGCTACTTATCCTGAATGGCCTCCCTTTTCCCGAACTCTCATTTCTTCATGTGTCGACCTCATGGAGGCGGGGCTAGTGTAGTGGACTACGCTCTAGCCGGTTAAAGCCTACTTCCCTTCATCCGAGACCTTTCCATCCTCCCCATCCCCATAGCTGACCACCCACTTCTTTCTCTTTCCCTCCAAATTGACCCCCCTCCTCCAACACCGCTCCCCCCGAGCAAACACCCCTCCCCCCCAGACCACCTTCTGCTTTGATGAGGGCGACCTCGACATCTTCCTTTTAGATCTACACTAGATCCTTCCGCCCGAAGTCCAGTTCTCCTCACTTGACTCGGCCACCGCCAAGTACCAATGTCTCTCATCGACAATCTGGAAAGAAACGCTTAACTCCTTCCCCCACTCCACTCGTACCTCCTAGGATACCACTAAAACGACCTCCTACCCCATGATAATAATAATAATAATAATAATAATAATAATATTTTTAAGGTCATCGCCAAGCGAGACACCAATTGGTGTATGGGACCCCCTTGTTTGTGGGACAAGGGACCCTCCTCTACATAGCGATTTAACTGCTAAAGTCTATAGAGGTGTACATACCCTACCCCCCTTTGGATTTGAACCTGTGACCTCCTCGAAGGAAACACATGCTCTTAACCATTAGGCCTACTCAGGCTGAACAAATGGTACAACGAAGACTGCAAATCACTTCATCGTGAACTCCGCCATGCCTTCCTCCACTCCTGTCCTACTTACCCCAACATACAAAAATCTTACCGTCGTCTCCTTTGTCGGAAGAAACGACACTTTATCTCCCAAAGAAGACGGGAACTCTCAACCCTTCTCGTCCACTCCTCGAAGCAGTTCTGGCGTACCATTCTTTCCCGATGATCCCCTCTGTCACCCGACCTTGACCCTACCTCTATGTTCTCCCACACCTCCAAGCTTTATGATATTCCAGGACATGCTGATATTCATATGGCCTCCCCCCCATCCTCTTGCAGCCTTTTCACTAACAATGATGTCACAGAAGCCATCCGGGTGATGAGCAGCAGCAAATCAACAGATGAGGAAGGCTACCAAGCAAAGTTCTTCAAACAGGGTCTCCCGGGTCTGGTCAAGTACTTGGATGATCTCTTTAATCACTTAGTGCGGGAAGGATTTCCGTCGATCTGGTATCATCATATCATCCATCCGATTCACAAGTCTGGAGCCACTTCTGAACCTAACAACTATAGAACGATCATGGTAGGCCACACGTTCTCCAAACTCTATGTTATAGTTCTTTATATGAAGCTTTCCAGGGACTTCGAACAGAAAAATCTTAGAGCTCGGGGTCAGGCAGGATTCGGACTTGAACATCAGACTATCGATCACATCTTTACTCTCCGAGCAGTGATTGAGGAGGCACGTCACCGCTCCTCGAAAGTCTATTGCTGCTTCATAGACTTTCGGAAAACATTCGACTCAGTTCCGAGGGAGGACTTACTGCAGCGACTCAGAAACATTGGCGTCTCGCCGATCCTTTTGACAGCCATTATGCGTCTATACGAGTCTGTTCGGGGCCGCCTTCGCACAGCACAAGGGTTATCTGAGTTCATTTGCAGTACCATTGGGGTGAACCAAGGTTGCCCACTTTCCCCCACTCTGTTTGGAATCTACATTGACGAGTTGGAGGCCTTCCTCCAAGAGCACACATAGGAAATAGATGGATGCCTCCTCCACTAGGTTCTGATCTCTATCCTACTTTTCGCGGATGACATTGTACTCCTTTCTTCCTCCCCGGAAGGTCTGCAAAGACAACTTGATGCTCTAGCCCTGTTCTGTGAACTCCGAAAGCTGACGGTGAATCTGGGAAAAACAAGGTTATGATCTTCAATGGAACAAAGAAAACCTCAGACTTTTGTTTCCTATTCAAAGGAGAGGAAGTCGAGATCACTAGTACATATACGTATTTAGGAGTGCAGTTTTCAGGGCCCCGCTTCAGTCTTCGGCTAGCCCTCTAGCCTCGAATCAACAAGGGATACAGGTCTCTAGCCCTCCTCGAGAGATGGTGTTTTCTTCACCACTTCGAGGATATCTCATCCAAAATGGACCTACTAAATACTTTGATCCGCCCCACTGTTCCATATGGATAAGAAGTCTGGGGGCCCTCCTTACTAGAGTCAGATTGGGCATCGGCAGAAAGAGTCTAGATCCTCCTTCTCCGGCGTATTAGCAGGTGCAAGCAGATAGTGCCACAACACATTATCCTCGCCGAATTTGGAGCACAGCCCTTTCGCCTCGAGACAGTTTTCAGATTGGTCTCCTTCATACATCGGATTCGAGGTTTAGCCGACTCTTCAAAAGGCCGGGATAGGTACTTGTATTTAGCTTATTGCTCTGCTCAGACTATTGCTAGTGCTACCCACCCATGCAGGGCCAAGTGCTAGTTCACAGGGGTCTCGTGCCTTCTTGCTTCAGTGGGGATCCAGTTTGATTGTCTTCTCCTGTTCCAGTACTCACTAGATGCCCTGGGTCACCTTCTACCTATTCGACAAGAGTTGAATAAAATCATCAGAGAAGATATTTACAAGCAGTTCGTTTAGGTTACTTGGATCAACCCTCCGGGAGGGTTGCGCCCGAAGATGGCCTTTTATGCTGCACATTTCTTGGTGATCATAGACGGGCTCATTGTCTGACCCAAGTATACGCTTCGTCACTGGATGCATGCTCTTCGGATCCCTCTCAAACAATTCAGAGTAGGATCACATAGACTCCAGGTAGAGTCAGATCACCAGATCAATAGAGCAGACAGGATCTGCCAACTGTGCCACCTACAGGAAGTGGAAACCTAGTCACATTTTACCTTCAGGTGTCCTGTCTGCTATGAGATCAGAGGATGCTTCCACTGCCTGTTTAGAGGGCCTCAAACTCTAGCCTCCTTTTTTAGATACACCGATCAGAGATGCCTAGCGCTTTATATTCAGGAGGCTTTCAGGTTTTGGGCCCAGATCCTCCTGCCTCTCACTAGACTAGACACCACTCAGTGGATCATCGCGTTCTTCGACATACTACCGGCATCCAGGGGCACAAAGAGATCCACTGGTTCTGATATCGATCCTACCCCCAGATCAGTAAAGGTTGGGGGCTCTCGACCCATGAAATCTCAGTGGCAGCCCTGCATCAGACCTCCCTCTTGGAGATCCCCAGGACCTTCCAGATCCCACTTACAACATTCCAAAGGGCGACTTGCGCCTACCGGCCCCGATTCAGGACAACAGATAATCTTACAGTTCACTCAGTTTTCTTCGTTCAGCCTCGGATGTTAGGAGTACATGACCTTCCTCAGCCTTCTCGGCTCCTGGATCTGGTCCACTTGAGCTCCTTCGCTCGGGGTAGGACTACATGACTGAAACCGGAGCAAGAATTCTCCCATGCTTCGGCCTAGCTCGACTGGATTATCTGTACTTCTCTTTATTTCATTATTTATATTGTACTCTCTTTAAGGGAGATCGTTTGATCCTCCCACATGCATATTATATCATTGTAACCGACAGTCCCGTTGACCTACTTTGTGGTCATTAGTGGACATTAATAAAATTATCTTATCTTATCTTATCTTATGCTCCTTCATTAGTGTCATCACATACCATGTAGGTCTGCTAAGATGAGTCTCACTCTCCCTCTCAATCACTGATCCAAACTCCAACCTCCCTCTAGAACTCTGCTCCAAACTCCTTATGAAGCTAACTATTGGCTGTCCTAACAACCTATATAATTTTCCCTCCTTGATGTTAATCAAGACTACATCCTGAACACTTACTCTAACTGAGCGAATAAGCACTGCTCTTCCTCGAAAGTAGACTACACAATGCTCACCCTCTAGGGTTGAAACTGAGAGTATACTAGCTCTCAAATTTGGCCCATACAACACCCTGGCTTCCTATAGAGTCTGCCTTGACTCCAACTGGAAGGTAACTGCCCCTGTTCTCTTCACAACCAACCTGATGTGAGCCCCACATCTCACATGGCATACTAAGTCTGTCTTTGAAGCATCCTGAAGCACCTACCCCTCTTCAGTCATGGGCGTGATCTACCATTGTCAATATACCAGCAATAGGGGGTCAAACACCCAAACATGATGATGAGCGAGAACTCCTCTCGAAACCTGGTGGTGAACTCATCTGCTTCTACTGACATCTGCAACTCATCATCTTCCTCCTCTTTTGCTGATGCAACCATCTGCTTCTTCTTCCCCTTAGCCTCTTTGCCTTTCTGCCTTTGAGAGCATTGGCTAGCATAGTGTCCATACTCCTGGCAAACAAAGCATTGGATCCTGCTTATGTCCATTTTGCTTCCATCTGAAGATTCCACTAAAGAAGCAAATATCTTCTTTCCTTTACCCTTGGACCTGGAAGCCAAAGCGAGATTGTCTTCCTCCTCAACTACTGCCCGACCTTTGTCCTAGAGAACTCTCTTGATCTCCTCTTGATTATAGTTGCTTGGCGCTGCCTACAACGTTCTGCTGTTGCCTGGGTACATCTGCAGTCTACCCGACTGCATTTTTGGGTTGCCCAAGTCCTTTTGGGCCTGCCCAGATCCTTTACAGACCTGCTCAAAATTTCCTGGGAAACTCCCCTGTTTACCAAAATTTGTTTGTCTTGCCATGGCCTTTTTTGGCCACTTTTGCAGCCTGCCCACTGCCTAGGTGAGGGAAATGTCAAGTGTGGATCCTCAAAGACATTATACTCATGAAACATAATTTCTAGAGCCAAGATAAAACATAACATGTTACTTCAAATCAAAACTTCACCTTACATTAGCCAAATGGAATTGTTGGCTAAGTCATGGTCACTTTTATTTTAATTAAAATGCTGATATACATGGCCGAATGATAAATCTGCCCCTGCCCAAATCATGCTTTTTACTTGCCCAAATCATCAATCTGAATGCACAAATGAGATTAGATACCTCAAATCTACTAAAGGTGACTAGTAGAACACTATGGTGTTGAAAAACGGAGATTTACTGTTTGTTGGTTTAAATGAACAATTTGTGTTTTTCACTTCAGCCGGTTTTGCATAGGCATGAAGTTACTTAAAATTTTGCCGAACAATTTTAAACACACAGTAAAAATTACTTAACAGGGTGAAAACAAATGCATGCACACCATAAAAATTTACTCAGAGATTTTTGGCTAATCAGCCCTGGAAAAACCCCCACGGGGAAAACCAGTCAGAGAGGAGAGATTTTAATTATTATCTTCAGTGTACAGGACAAAAAAAAAATAGTGGAAAAAACAACTTATCTCCACCGGCAAACTTCTTCACAAAGTCTGGAAAAATAATGCTCAGCAAAACAGCCAACACCCTTTTTCTTTTTCTGTGCCAAACCAGCAGTACCAGGCCGTACTTCTTGGAAACTGTGCCAATGAAAACAGACCGTACAGCAGTCCGTACCAGCAATAAATGCACCCTTCTGTCTCGATTTCTGTGCTGTATTAATGCTGTCCGTACAGCATTAAATGAAGCCGTACCTCCTCGAAATCAGTGCCTAATAAATG
>LPNX010946305.1:0-7500 GCA_001517045.1 Pseudotsuga menziesii
TCTGACAAAGTTTAGAGGAATTGTGAGCAAAGAAAACACAGGGAACCTATAGCAGTCCTGGGAACACCTACATGGATTATGGGCACTTTTCAACCCCAAAAACAGTCTCATACAACTATGAAGAAGCAAAAAGCCAAAAAAATTGAGCATGTAACAGCCTCTAATAATCAATCTTGTGTGTGAACAGCAGTAGGAGAAGTGTGTGAACTTGTTATGAGGCGTGCCTTATCCATCACCTAACCCCACCAACATTCTACCAACAAAAAGAACATATCCAAATTAACTCAGCACCACTCATTTAGGATTTCTAGATAATGTGTTCAATACCCTTATGGATGCAGACAGAGTTGAGAGTAACTCAGATATTTTTTGGAATCACTGTTTATCTCTTTTGTTGGAAGCATATCTCAGTTTCAACTATTTGTAATTCATACTATATATTACTAATAAATAGTTCTGCTAAATTACAAAAAAAATAGATTTATACTTGATTTCATAAAATAAAAATAGGTTTATACCTAAAAATTTCATATGCCACATGAATTCATATAAGAATCAAGTCAAATGGAGACAACATTGAACATGTTGGAAAAGAGAGTAGAATCAAGCTATGAGTACTACTACTTTCCCTACTACTTTCCCTAGAAAACGAGTTCTCTGGCTGAAATTTGAATGCGCTGCCAATATAAAGAACTAATTACCTATGTTTGGACTTCACTCTAAAATTCAAATGTATGTTTTTTTGTCATATATATGAATACCATCTGTACAAAAAGAAAAAATTACTTATCTGTAAATGCAGGATAAAGAAGATTATAAGAATAACAAACCTCCAACATAGCATCCTGAATAACTGAACCTTTAGTGTGAGCAGGGACATAGAGAGAATAACTTTCATTCGTTCCAAGTTGAAGCTGAAAGAGAAGTCGAAGCTTGGATCAGTGCTCAGTGGGGCATGTGGAATGTCAGTAATAAAATGTAATATAATATTGTATATGTAATTTCAATTCCCTTTTGGCCATTGCCAACCAACGGCGACAATTACAATATGCGTAGAGCTTGAAACTTAAAAGTTTAAAACCTCCTAGAAACGGATACGGATCCATAACTGAAGCCATATCAAGTCTATCAACAATATATTAAAATGGAAAATAGTGAACTGCCAAAGACTCTCATAAAAGCTGAAAGGTATAGATAAACTACTATACGAGAAAAGTAACGAAGATCATAAACCTAGAGAAGTAAGCTGAAGGCCTAGATAACAGAGAACCTAAATCCATCGGCGGATGCACCCACCAATAGAAACCCTGACCTCTATTGCCATGAGGAAATTCCACCTATCATAGTTGCCACTTTTATTGCAAACATCCTTCATTTATATATACGACTGGTGTGAATGGATCAAAAATTACCTAGCAACTAGGTTAAATATCTATCTAAAGAATAATAGTAATACAGAGGGGGCTTAGACAAAATAATCCAACTTACAGTCTCATCAGCAGAGGAAACAGTTATGATCAGCCTGCCAATTCCATACTGAGCTTGCCGAGCACCGCTCTGATCAGAAAACTTGACATGATGAGCGAGTATTATCTGTTTATACCGTGCAAAAGCATCCCAAAGCAGTCTTGAATGACCGCCATTTCCTTGCATAACAAGAACTAAATCTGGATCAATTGCTATGGTCATATTGCCATTGCTCGACTTTTTAGGCATAGGCCACAGATAAGTGACCGGCTCATCCGTATTTGTATTTTTATTTGTTGAAGAGTTTAACAGATCAACATCTATGATAGACCAGAGTTTACTCAATCCCCTGGCCTCAGTTGGGTATACAAAGACCAAAGCAATCAAACATACTGTATACATTTGGGCAAGCCTCATTGTGATTCTTGGGCTAAGTGTTACACAAAACTCTGCACTGCAACACCCAATTCATTCGTCAAAATTAGGGCTTCGCCAAAACGCATTTGTTCTTCAAAGATACCAATTCTAAATAAAATGGTGGAAGCGATAACAGAAGCATGCAGAGATAGCATAACACTGCTGGCCGAAAGAAAGAAATAAAAAGATTTGTACCAGAGGTTTGCTGAGATTTGTATCAGACTTCTGTTGGTCCTCCGATTCTTCCTCCTCCGTTTCTTGGGTGCTTGGCAATGGTGAGAGTGACCCCATACACATTTGAAAATGGTAAATGAGAACAGGGGTTTGAATGATAAGAGCCGGCATTCAATACGACCACTGTATATGCCACCACGATAGCACAAATCACATCAAAGCGCCTTGTATTCTTTTTTCCAATTGACCATTTTGAAGCGCCGTCACTTAAGCGACACATAAGCGACGGGTAAATGAAAAAAGGGACAAATGAGAAAAGGGGTTTCTCTTATTTCAATGGTTGACCGATTTGGAGAGCCGTCGCTTAAGCGACACTTATGAGGAAATCTGTCACTTAAGCGACGCTTATTGAGCCTAGCCGTCGCTTAAGCGACGCTGATGACCACAATTTCAAAAAAAAAATTGTCTTTGTGATTTTTGGTACAGTTAAAAGAAAAAATCCACGCGCCGTCGGAAGTAACCCTCGGATTTTGAATCAAAATGTAGTAGTGTGAGGATGATGATGATGATGTTGATGTTGATGATGATGATGATGATGGTGATGATGATGTTCATGATGTTGATGGTGATGATGATGATCATGTTGATGATGGTGATGATGATGAGGAGGAGGAGGAGGAGGAGGATGATGATGATGATGATGATGATGATGATGATGATGTTGATCATGATGACGACGATGGTGACGATGATGTTAATGATGATGATGAGGAGGAGGAGGAGGAAGGTGATGCTGATGATGAGGATGAGGATGGTGATGATGATTGATGATCAATGATCATGGTGATGATGAGGATGAGGATGGTGATGATGATGATGATGAAGGTGATGATGATGATGAGGATGATGATGATGATGATGATGATGTTGATGTTGATGATGATGATGACGATGGTGATGATGATGTTCATGATGTTGATGGTGATGATGATGATCATGTTGATGATGATGATGATGAGGAGGAGGAGGAGGAGGAGGAGGATGAAGATGATGATGATGATGAAGATGGTGATCATGATGTTGATCATGATGATGACGATGGTGAGGATGATGTTCATGATGATGTGGAAGGTGATACTGATGATGAGGCTGATGATGATGATGATGATGATGATAACGATGATGATGAGGATGATGATGACAATGATGATGATGTTGATGTTGATGATGACAATCGTGATGATGATGTTGATGATGTTGATGTTGATGATGAAGATGATGATGATGATGAAGATGGAGATGATGATGAACATGATGATCATGGCAATGTTGATGATGATGATCAATGATCAATGATCATGGTGATGATGATGGCAATGATGAGGATGAGGATGGTGATGTAGGTGATGATGACGATGATGATGAAAGTGTTTGTGATGATAAAGGTGTTTATGATGATGACGATGAGGAGGATGATGATGATGGCGATGATGATGATGATGATGATGATGATGATGATGATGACGTTGTTGATGATGATGATGATGAGGATGAGGATGATGCTGATGATGATGTTGATGATGATGACGATGACGACGATGGTGATGATGATGTTCATGATGTTGATGGTGATGATGATGATGAAGATGATGATGATGATGAAGGTGATCATGATGATGAGGAGGATGATGAGGATGAGGATGATGACGATGATGTTGATGATGGTGATGATGATGACGACGATGCTGGTGATGATGATGTTCATGATGTTGATGGTGATGATGATGATCATGTTGATGATGATGATGATGATCATGTTGATGATGATGATGATGATGACGACGACGATGATGCTACTATTGATGATGTTCATGATGTTGATGGTGATGATGATGATGAAGATGATGAAGATGATGATGATGATGACGATGGTGATGATGATCATGGCGATGTTGATGATGATGATCAATGATCAATGATCATGATGAGGATGAGGATGGTGATGATGATTGATGATCAATGATCATGGTGATGATGAGGATGAGGATGGTGATGATGATTGATGATCAATGATCATGGTGATGATGAGGACGAAGATGGTGATGATGATCGATGACCAATGATCATGGTGATGATGAGGATGAGTGATGACCAATGATCATGGTGATGTTGAGGATGAGCGATGACTAATGATCATGATGATGATGAGGATGAGGATGGTGATGATGATGATGATGAAGGTGATGATGAAGTTGATGATGATGATGGTGTTGATGATAATGATGAAAATGATATTAACTACAACACACACGCATTTGGATTTTATAAATCGCATGCACATTTGGCTTTACTAAATCGCACACGCATTTGGATTTACTAAATCACGCTCACGTATTGGTTAAATTCAAAAACAAATTTCCACCAAATGACAAGGCTGAGCCTGCACCCATGCTTTCATGGAATTCCTATGCCTATGTGTCTGCTTTGTACTTTGCTTTGAATTCAACATGCCTATGCCTTGGAGTATGATAAACCATGGCTAATTCAGCATTATATCCAAATTTCCAATATGCTCATGTTTATTGGTTTGTCTGATTATGCTGCACACCTCCATTTTTTATGATATTTTAGAAATAGATATGGTTTTTTTTGCAGATTCTAAATATGTAAATTTTAACAAGAATACATTTTTTTTTTCTATTTTTTTCTTATTTATCTTCTGTCGTCACTCCTCAACTCCAAAAACACACTGTTAGTGTTTTGTCCATATCTCTTTCGTTTCTCAACCATTTAAAAAAAAATTGTATGGTGCACTAAAGAACACCAACCTCTACATGCTATAAAAACCTTAGTTCCAAATAATTGCATTAAGACATTCAAACGCTGCACCCACAATTGACGTACCATTTTCGAGGTTTGATCTCTTAGATAATTAAAAAAAAATTAAAAATATTATTTTTATTATTGGAAAAATAGTCGTGCACTAGTTCTATATGTTCTCTATATGTATAGCGGTTTTCGTAAGTTTATTCCATCATTTAGACACTCGGACACTGCACCCACAAAAACATATAGCTTATAATTTGTCCCAAAAATAAAAAGTGCCTGTTAAAAAATATCTAACTTTATATAGTTAACAACATTTTCAATTAAAAAAAATTATATATTTGGAAATGTCATTCAATTTCCTACATTTCTTGTTTTTAACTGATCGCAAGATTCATTGTGTAAGTGTCTCAAAATATCCATGCAAGTGGATGGATGTCTGTTTTTTCAGTTTTGTATTGCATCTAATGCACCAAAAGAGACCCTCAACTTCTTGCACACACCCATATCTCATACTCAACCTACTACATCATTAATAAAGGCCATACCACCTAACTACTAAACAAAATGCTCCTTTAGCAAAAATACTCCAATAATGAAATCCTTATAACCTCTTTGAAATAGACAATGACACTACTATAAAGTAAACAAAGATCAAACATGAATCAATGTATATTAACTAGAAGAAATGAAATAGACACTTTTTAAATATTGAAGTAGTAATATGTCAGATTTAATAGTGTGAAAGGTTCTCCATTAAGCACTTATGACTTAAAGTCAATACACTAATCTTGGTTGTTGAAAATGTGGCATTTTTTCTAACATGTATAATAATTGTTGTCCTTCTTAAATATTAGAACGGTCCAGTTTTGATTCTAGTTCGGGATTTATATCATCATGACAAAGAAGCCTAGATGTAGGATTGATGAGCTCAAAAGACACATCTACCTATTAGATTGTGAAATCCAATAGCTTGGCTTTTGTGTAGAGTCACTTAAACAAGATCCTCACTTTATTATCTCAACATGTATACGAGTAAAATATATGTTGGGATATATATCCATCTCTCTTTCCACATATATACTAATGGTTAGAATAGACAAATGGTATTGTCATGTTATCTTTTCACATTTTCAATAATTAAAACATATACAATATTATCCACTTAACATTTTAACAGTTAATAGTAAAAATACACCATCCATTATACAATAAGCTAATTGAGATATTATTACTATCCCTATCCTAATATCAATGAACAAATGTTATCACCATGCTCTCTTCACTTGAAAGATATGCAATATTGGCCACTTGACATTAAATATGTTTTACTATTTAAATGAACAATCAGCTAATTGAGATATTATCACTATCACTCCCATCCCCCATCCCAGTATCAATGAGCAAATCTTATCACCATGCTCTCTCTTCACTTGAAATATAAGCAATATTGTCCACTTGACATTTAATTTGATTTACTATTTTATTTTAAGTGCGTCACGTTGTTGATATGGACAATATATAGGCCACATATTCTGACAATTAAAATATGTAAGATAGCTTGATGGATACCATTATAGAATCTTGCAATAAAATCCAAAATATACCATTTTAGGTATCGGTATCAGCATGATTTGGATGGCATTCGAGGAAGAAAGTTGAATGCGCTTCCTTCCCATCTCTCACTTGAATGCCTTCCTTAGCATACTTTCATTCTATGACGAAAGTTAGGTGCACTTCGTTCGCTTCAATTAATGAGATGCTAATATTTAACTAATTATAAAATTCCTGTCCTTCCAAACGACCGTGATTTCAGTGATCTCTAAAGTCATCCTTGCATGTTCACATTAAATAATTATTTTTCCCGTCCAAAGATATTATTCTGCGCGTGAAAGGTGTAAATATAATCATTAAGAAAAACATATTACTTCATATTATTTTCAATTTTGGCGATAGTTGTTGCTTTTACTATGGTCTCTCCATCTGTTATTCAAAACCTTGGGAGTCGGACGACAGTTTTGTCCTTTTTCTCTGCAACTGTCTGCACAGCTGCTACATTGTCAGACACGTCTTGAAAAACAGAGCCTGACCACGAAAGCTTATAACCATTCGATTTCTGCTCAAAAAAATAAATATAGGCTTGACTCTTGAGTCTTATAGAATCGAAGAATACATTAACAATTTTATGCGGTGAGAGTCGAAATCATAAGGAGCAAATGGTCATCAGTTCGTAGGAGGAAGAAGCTCATTGTGGTTTCTATATATATTCATCAATCATCGAGAAATAGCAAAGAGGCTAAGGGAAGTCATCAGCTGTGAGATTACAGGCGAAGAATATTCACCATGGGTAGATCTCCTTGCTGCTCAAAACAAGGGCTCAACCGCGGAGCATGGACCAAAACGGAGGATATGATTTTGTCAGAATACATTCGAATTTATGGAGATGGCGAATGGACAGAGCTTCCTAAAAAAGCAGGTGAATATAGAACATTTATAATAATATTTGTCTATGAATGTTTCTACGAGCATTTCTAATTTTCTACAGGGCGTAAATCCATAAACTTGCACACAGCAATCTCTAATAGTAATTTCTTAATTTAAACATGAAAAAAAGTT
>LPNX010946305.1:12500-15748 GCA_001517045.1 Pseudotsuga menziesii
ATCATCATCATCCTCATCCTCATCCTCATCACTATCACCATCAACATCATCACCATCGTCATCATCATCATCACCATCTTCATCATCTTCGTCTTCGTCTTCATCATCATCATCACCTTCATCATCATCATCATCATCATCATCATCAACAACATGATCATCATCATCACCATTAACATCGTGAACGTCATCATCATCATCATCCTCATCATCATCACCATCATCATCATCATCATCATCGCCATCAACATCTTCATCTTCATTATCCTCATCATCCTCATCCTCATCATCATCATCATCAACATGATCATCATCATCACCATCAACATCGTGAACATCATCATCATCATCCTCATCATCACCATCAACATCATCACCATCATCATCATCACCATCAACATCATCTTCATCGTCTTCATCTTCATCATCATCATCATCATCATCATCAACATGATCATCATCATCACCATTAACATCGTGAACATCATCAACATCATCCTCATCATCATCACCATCATCATCATCATCACTATCAACATCATCTTCATCATCTTCGTCTTCATCTTCATCATTATCATGATCCTCATCATCATGATCACCTTCATCATCATCATCATCATCATCACCATCAACATCAACATCATCACCATCATCACCATCATCACCATCAATATCATCTTCATCATCTTTGTCTTCATCTTCATCATCTTCATCTTCATCATCATCACCACCATCAACATCATCTTCATCATCTTCGTCTTTATCATCATCATCATCATCACCTTCATCATTATCATCATCATCATCACCATCGTCAGCATGATCATCATCATCACCATTAACATCGTGAACATCATCATCATCATCCTCATCATCATCCTCATCATCATCACCATCAACATCATCACCATCATCATCATCATCACCACCACCACCATCAACATCATCTTCATCATCTTCATCTTCATCTTCATCATCATCATCATCCTCATCATCATCATCACCTTCATCATCATCATCATCACCATCAACATCGTGAGCATCCTCATCATCATCATCATCACCATCAACATCATGAACATCATCATCCTCATCCTCATCATCATCATCATCCTCATCCTCATCCTCATCCTCATCATCATCATCACCATCAACATCATCTTCATCATCATCATCATCATCATTCTCATCATCATCACCTTCATCATCATCACCATCAACATCATGAACATCATTATCATTCATCATCATCATCCTCATCATCATCATCACCATCAACATCATGAACATCATCATCATCATCCTCCTCATCATCCTTATCATCATCCTATCTTCTACTATTTTCATCAACACAATATTGTTATTGCTTAGGAGGTTAGATAACAATTTTATTGGATAGACTAACTATCTCAATCAAAAAGATTTTCATGAAGTATATGTTTATTTCTAAACTTAGCCTAAACTTAATAATAAATTAATTAAGAAATATTTAAGAAATTAGTAATTAAGAAATTAGGAAAGCCTTAGCCGTGCACCCACCTCATTAATTGTGCTTAACCATATCGCGTGCGTTGTTTGCCCACACAAATCGAGTGCGCGTTTTGCCTTTATATACCGCGTGTGCGTTTTTGGACTGTTAAAAAACACAGAATTGTCTTTGTCCGAGAGCAACTCCGATTAGCGCGCATTTTTTTTCAAGAGCGCGAGTTTGCCCATAACACTCACAATCTACACATTCTCTAGCAATCTTTTTGTTATGCAGGTGCAGCATTGAAGACATCTTTCATGGTTGAGGAGCACACAGAATAATATATCAAGCTTCAATGTCATTTCATGGTGATGGTGGATATAACTTTCATTTGCTTATTATTCAAGAAAACCAAAGGTAAATTTTCCCATTCATTATTATTTTGATGGGAAATATGAACAATTGAGAAGAAAGATTGAAACACCTTGACGGATCAATAGTTATAAAGCAAGTTAAAGGTTTGGAAGCTTGTAATTGAGGAGCAACAAAAACAAACTATATTGACATTGATCATTGTGGTGATGGAGAATGTACATAACCGAGGAAGAAAATCAGCAAGGAAGAAGAGACCTCAAGAAGTCATTGAAAAAGAGAATGAAAAGAAAATAATAGACATGATGAATCAGAGGCTTTCTTTGGAAACTAATCCAAATCCAATTATAGAGGATACGACAGTTCATCCTATTAATCCAGCATAAGAAAAAAGGAAGCATTCAATGGAGGGACCTTCAATTTCCACAATAGTTGTTGAACAAGCACCCCATGGAAGTATTCAAGAAGCAAAACGTAGGTGCTCCTTAGGGGATGTTTCAAATCCCACATCAAGTCAAAGTGATAAGTTACCATCTCCAGACGAAGCTCATGAAGAGGCAGTGTACATGGAGCCTACTGTTGAAGAGGCATTGGACATGGAGCCTACTGTTGAATAAGAAAATATTAACCGGACCATCGATGAGGATGTTGGACTTCCACCATCCAACTACTAGGAAGACAGTGAAGGACAACAAGTTGCTACTGAAACGCCAGAGCGTATTGTTGATGCACTGGAAGATAGAAATCCAACCCCCTTACCTCCATTAGAAAGCACATGTCGAAGAACTCTGAAGCGTATACAAGTTGATGAAGGACTCCTCAATTCCATGGAAGGTACGCTATCTAAACGTAATATTGCTTATCAAACTAAACAGATACTAAATAAATATTTTGAGGAGAAATGTGATGGAGATAAATGTAGATTATTTTTATCATTGTTAAAATCTAGGGGCATGAATATTGTTAGGAAATTGCTAGGGATAAAGATGATAAAGCCTTCTGGACCAAGTTCTCATATAGTTAAAAGCTTAGTAGATGCCTTTGGTAAAATTGGTAAGAACACACGGTCAAAGGACCGTAATGCGGCTCGTCGTGTGTTGTCACAAGCAATTGTAAATAAGAACACCAGCGTCCTTTGTTTTCTTAAGCCTACATCTAAACTAGTTAATTTGAATGTAAAAACTCTCCGTAGGTATTCTAAAATGGGCCTCAAAAGGACCAAAATGTACTATAAAAATCAACCAATTACATTCTAGTAGATGACATCATCCCCCATAGTTGAGGTGGCATTGCATGAGTTAAGAGTGCATATTTGTCACATTTTCTATGGTGGATGAAAATCCATAGTTAACCAAGGTAGTGGTACAAGTACTTTTAAGTCATAAAGTGAAGTACTCACAATAAAAGT